>JADLZL010000470.1:0-83135 GCA_015844335.1 Chrysopogon serrulatus | reverse complement strand
CTTACAATAACTCAATTTATAAAACTTTTATCAAACTTATACAAACAAGAGTAGCATTATTACAAAAAACAGCGGAAGTATCATTACGTAACTTTATTACAAACACACAACGAAAGTGCCCTGCCCACGGGCCACACAATCTACTCTTCTTCGATACTTCTTCAACGACCGCCATGCGGCAAGGGTCAGAACACACTTGCTCACGCGGTTCACCCGCAATGTGGGTTAAACAAACCCCGAGTACAAAAAAGTACTCCGCAAGACTTACCCGAAAAAATTGGGGAGAAGACTCGGGAATGCTTTGGCTAATAGGAATCAAGGTAAGGCTTTAGCAAGATCAAATGACACATCTGCCCAAAAAAGAGACTAAGCCAATCCTTACTATGCCAATCACTTGTCAACCATGTAATGGATTCAAAACTTCTCATCATCAACTTCCATCATTACTACGATGCTGGTGCAAGGATCAAGTCTCCCATATCGTGGAGCAACGACGATTCGAATCACTTTATATACCCAGCTGGGGCTTCTAGCCACACGATGTATGCAGGACCGAACATCTTACATACATCAACTCACGCTTGCATTTCTCCCGCGGAAACGGGTCCCCAGCCACGAGGTACAAGACACCATCTCCCTACGCCAGGTCCCCTTCCACGGTGGCCCCTGTAGGATGGGTACACGCTACGCTCGTCCCCGGTTATCCGTTCTCGCCGAAGATAGTACAAGGGAGCTTACCGCCATTAGCATGCGACTAGTACTATCCAATAACCTCATGATCCAAGGGCCAAGGCAACGAACGGTGCTTAACCGACTCACAAGTGGACGACACTACACCAGGACACTAGCCCTTCCTGGTGCAAGTCACACCACTCGGTCTCAATTTACTCATCATCATGCTCTTGTTGCGTACCCTTGACCCGAAAAAAATGAAGGGATATCAACAAGTAACATCAGTTTTTTTTATCGCCCTCAACGGGGATATGGTTATCATACCTTTAAAAACATTTCATAAACCTTTGCTTTCTGCAGGGCTAAGCATACACTAGCATTTTCAAAATCAAAACAGGTATCCAGGGTATATATCAAGGTACGGTAAATGCATCAAATTAGGATATCACACAACTCCTGTTACCTAATGCATCACATCATCAACATACGATATAAAAGATTTTTGAAATACAAGGAAGGGTCTGAATGCATCCGGGGCTTGCCTTGGGGCTTGACGAAGTTAGGAGCAGCTACCCAATCACCGAGATCGGACCCAACCTTCTCACGATGATCACTTTCTTCCAGAACTGGAGTTGGATTAACTCCCTCCTCAGACGGTACAGCTACACGAGTGGAATGCATGATCACGATGCAGTAATAAAAAGAGCATACGATAATGATGCAACGATTGTTAACCTGTCTTGAGTACAACTTTCCTTCACGGTATAGTTGCACTAAGGAAGTATAACTAGCGTCGACGACGACTGACTAGCGATACGCAATCAACATGAAATGCCGAAGGTCATTAGGGTTAATGACCTAGGGTCATCACTCAATTCCAAAATCAGGTAACCCTAATAGTGATTAAGGTTGATTACTAATTTATTAACCATTTTTACAGTTGTTGAAAGCCGCTAATTAACTTGCTAATTGGAGATTAATTACACCCTAATTAGTTAAAGGATTAATTAAGGTATTAATTAAGCATAATACAAAAATTAATCAAAACATGATCAAACTTCATAATTAAGATCATTATCATCTAATTAGCACACAAAACAAAACTCATGATTTTTGGACTTATATTTTAATTATTAAAAATCATGGAAGTGGCATTTATTAATTAAAAGAGCAAATTTTAATTGTAAACAAAAGTTACTGAAAACCAGAGTTAGTATTTTTCCTAGGTAGAGCATCATTCAGGGATCACATACATATTTTTTGTCAACATTTTATCTGCCAAAAATAAATACTAATGAAAAGATGAAAAGCGACTTTTAAAAAATAAACAAAGAAAAAGGAAAAACACAACCCTCCCCTTTGCGGGCCATTGTGCGACCTGAGCGGCCCAACTTGGACCCGGTCCGAGCCGGGTTTGAGACGGGCACAGCCCGGCCCAAGCGGCATGCACCGCTGTAGCGTAGGGTGCTTTTTGCAAAAAGAACCCCGAACTTTTGAGTAACCTCGTTTATTATTCGCACTATTTCAAGGACGCAGTTTTGCACCTAACACCCCTCGAATATAATCGTTTTTGCATTGGGGAAGTCCCCGCCGCACCCGTCGGCGCTGGAATGCACAGAGCGACGGTGACACGGTTTGCGACGGCCGGTCCGGCCGTCGAGTGGCTCACCGACGACCTTAAGGTGGCCACGACCCTATAGCTATAGCCTACGCACCCCTAGGATGCCCTAGCGCGGAGTGAGGAGCTGCGTAGCATAACTAGCCGCGGCAACCACCACGGCGGACCGGTGTACCGGTGCGGCGATGCCGTTCTGGTGAAGACGAGCAGCGGAAAAGGAAGGGTAGAGGTGCGTGAGCAACAGCAGCTTACTGCGAACACCGGGTTGACGTTGGTCGAGGCGGAGATGTTCTGCACAGAGCTAACCGCGCGCGGATGGTGAGCTCGGCGGCGCGCTCACGCCGGTGAGACGGCGTTCCTGCGTGTCCGGCACGATAAAGACCGAACTGCAGAGCCGATAAACTTCAGCATGCCAGGGCGAAACAGGTGATCAGGTTGGTTGGGCTGTAGATGAGCTGAGAGAAGGCTATCCAGGTGGGGTGGCTCTATGGGCGGCCGGTGCCCGCCGCCGAGAAGACACAAAGAGCGGGGGTATTCCGGCGGGCAATCGATCAAGCGCGGGCGAAGCTCTGTGGGAGCCGCCGGGGCGTTGCAGGAGCTAGGTGAGCGCGCAATTGGACGGAGGTAGTACAGTGACGGGGAATTTGCTGGCGATGGCAAGAACTGCCGGCGGTGCCAGAGAAAGGAAGAAGGCGACGATGATGACCAGCGCCGGCTTTTATAGGGCATGGATGGCTTGGCGAGGTGGCAGGAGCCTTCGCGACGGCGAGGAGCTGGTTGGTGGCACGGGAAAACCGGGAAACGACGAGAGTAGCCACGGCGGTGGTCGACCGGCCGCCCGGCATGGGCAAGGGTGAGGTGCCCCCCTGTTACTGTAGCACAGTGCCAGCTCAACATTTTCTTTTTCAAAATTACTCTGAAAATTTGAACTGTACTAAAAAATCTTCCAAAATACAGATTGCACAAAATTTATTGCTCTACAACTTTCATTAAGGAAGTTCAGTCAGATTCCAAATAAATTTTGAATTTGCATTTTAAATTTGAAAATAGAGCAAAAGCCCTACTTTTGGGGATTTAAAATTACTTTCAAATTTTGAATAAAAAATGAAAATCTCCAAAAATAAAAGTTGTTCCATTTATCAAGATCTACAACTTTCATGTAGAAAGTTTTTCATGAAACTGAATAATTTTTGAATTGGAGCTTAAAAATCAAAAGGGGACAATTTCCAATTTAAAGAACTTTTTGAAATTACTCCAAATTTTATTCAAAAACTTGAAAAACTTTATATACCAAAGTTGTAGAGCTCAAAGAGATGCACAAACTATATTTTTTAAGTTCTCCCAAATTTTGAATATTTTGAGATGAAATTTGTAAAGGGGGCAAAACACTTTGGAATTTCAAGCTTTTGAAGAGGAATTTCAAAATGGACTTTTGGGCAATTAATTAATGATGTTGTGACACTTTTCAAACCCAACCAATGACACACTTTCAAAGTACAAAGTTCATACTTTGAAATAGTACCAAAGTTCGGTAACTTTTATTTGCAAAATTAATTACGCTTAGCTCCTCAAAAGTGAACTTGAAATTCAAACTCAACACTTAACCCACTAGGGTTAGGGTTTGGGATTCGGATTCCAAATTCAATCTCGATTCTTTCTTTTGTATCCTTTGACTTATAAAACATTTTTGGAATGTTAATCATAGTTAGCCAAACACTTGCAAACATCAAGGTAGGTTTTAGTGGATTACTTTTATAAACAAGATTAAACTTGCAAGTGAAATTTAAAAGGTGTACACATATACATACGATATGAAAGAGCGCAAATAACCCTAGAATTAAATAAACTCATTTTAATTGTACTCATTAGGGTTCTCTAATCATGAATGCTCATGCAATGATGATGATGACATGGCAAGGTTTAGGTTAACGTAACACCAGGGGTGTTACATTATATTCCCTTAAAAGGAATCTCGTCCCCGAGATTCAAAGCTTAGGCTAAGTAATGGAAAAGGAAATGTATCAAGTAATACATCTTACATGGTTTCATAAGGAAAGGTAGAAGGGCTCATATTACAAGTCTCATCTTTTTCGAAAAGTCACGATTCTTAGAAACGAACCGTGGCTTAGGAGAAGGAAGGAAGAAACTTTGAAAGTGCTCATTCAAAGATTCCTCAAGGAACACATCTGGAAACTCACGGACCACGTGTATATCTTTGATTTCTTGCACTGAGGTTGCATTAACTGTCTCAACTGCTCTCTTGGGAGTCGGAAATTGGATAAGAAGAGGAGACTGATTATCAGGCAGGAACAACTTAATGGTTCTATTCAGCGCATCTATCACAGCGCCGTAATGTCGAAACCAATTCATCCCAAGGATCACATCTATGTTCTGGTCCTTCAGTACTATCAGATCCGTGGGATAGAGATATCCACCAAGAGATATAGGGACTGTCGGTACGGGACGTACCCGAGTACTCATCAAGACGGCATCCGTAGGGACAGCAGCAAGAAGACCGGATCCGAGTAGAACGCGGATCGTCCTAGTTAGGCAGATAGAAAGTGACATCTGTAATAAGAGCAGGACACCTTTTACAAGTCCGACTAGGACTAGAAACCTTAGCTCGGCTCTTTTCCCTCTCATAAAAGGAGCCAGAGCACCCTCTTTGTAACAGACCAACAACACACAATCGAGATCATCAATCCAACGCAAAAAGGCCAAGGCCGACCGGAGTAGGGCTTTTACTCGACGCCGAGGGCCCGAACTAGGATAAACCAGGGTGTCTTTTTCGGCGTCATACCGCCGAAGTTCTAGTTATTTGCCGAGGTCCGAATCAATCGCTACGGGAACCCGTGGGGCGTGCTATCGATGGCTAAACACCGACACCGGGCGCCCGGTAGGGGGCTTTCGGCGAATTCAACGTCGAGGAGCTCGATGGATCTACACGCGATGATCTTCCCGACAGGGATCAACTTTCGCCTTCGGAAGCCGGGTTTTTTGCAAGCAGAACAAACAAGGAGTTCTCCACAGTAGACGCTTCAAGAACCCACGTTCAAGATACAAGAAATCTTTTCAAGACTCAAGCTAACAAAAAGAAACGCAAGATACAAGTAAACAAGAAGGAGATTCGAGTTCTTTTTTTTCTATGGCTACAACAACTTCGGCACGATTGTATCAAGACGCCACCCAAAGAGCACTGGAGTCCTACCACCGGGACATCTTCAAACAAGATAAGTACTCCGACTTCCTTCCTTTTCAATATGGCAAACCCATGAAAGAAAAAAAGAAGAACTCGATCACTCGCCCAAAGAAACGTAAAGAAGTACCGATGATGAGGCAACCCTTAGTACCACCAATTGAACCCAACTACAATTCGCCGGAAGAATCGGCCGATATACCCGCCAATTCTGTTACAAAAGATGGGGAAACCCGACAGCCAAAGGACAGCAAGAGAAAGAAGAAACAAGAAGAAAGGGGAAGAAGAAACCGAGTACAAGAACGAAGGGAAGCATGGCGTAGATACGAAGAAGAACTAGCCGAATACAATCGAAGAAAGCGTAAAAGAGAAGCCGACGAAAGACGAACAAAGCTGAAGAAGAACCGACTCGATCCAATCAACAAGATACAAGAGCTAATCAATGAGATCGACGCCATACAACGACCAAACGAAGAACAAAACAAGCTCGAGAGATTTACTTAAAGACACAGCTCAAAGAATACAGAAAGACCGAAACAGAGACATGCACCATCGAACAAACAAGTCAAAGAACTCGAAGAATTTCGCTTTCGAAAGACCTGTCAACTCCAAATTACGGAAGAAGAACTCAACCACATCACGACCGACAGAAAGAACCGGGGAAAACAGGGGCAGATCACCTACACCACACAGAAGTCCTCCAAGAATTATCTCAAGATACGACAGGTCAAGCGATTCCGACTACAAACCCGAAAAAGTACCGCATGATTTCCAGCCAGCAGAAGACTACTTACAAATCGACTACCTCACAAGTTCAAACCTTCCAATCATTCAAAGTATGATGGCAAAACCGAACCAATGCAATGGCTCGGGATCTATTCCCAATCTATAGAACTAGCCGGAGGAGACGATGATATCAAAGCACTATTTTTTCCAATGGCTCTAGAAACATTACCACTCCAATGGTTCGACAAGTTACGACCCGGATCTATCAAAACATGGAGTGATCTACAAAAAGCTTTTTGCGAAAATTTTGCGGGCATACTTATCCATCCAATAACACAAGCCGAGTTGAAAGGATTAAAAAGCAAAACCCGGGAGAAAGCCCGAGAGACTTCTACGAAGATTTGGAGAACTTCGAGCACAAGTACATGACATCACCGAGAGAGAAGTAATAGAAGCATTTTCATATGGTTTAAAAAGTAAGATGGATGTTCCACGACTTACGCAAAGAGAACCCGCGAACAAACGATGAGTTCAAAAGAACAGTTGAAAAGATGATCACAAAAAGAAGAGAAGACACGAGAAAGATTTCCGGACAAATGTAAAACAACTCGGAAAGAAGAAATAACACGGACGTAAAGGAACAACTCGAATGATCAAAACAACTCAAGATGGAACAACCAAGACAACTCAAGACACCGGGACAATTCAAGATACCAAGACAACTCAAGGTACCAAGACAACTCGAAAAGATGGAACGTTCAAGACAAATGTGACAAGAATTCTACAACAAAAGGAGATATTCGGACAACATGGTGGCATCCACCGAAAGGAAAAAATTCTACCCGGCCGAAGATTTGAAGATCTTGAAAACATGAAATGCATCTATCATCCAACAGGACTCCATCCAATGGGAGAATGCCGCATCTTTCGGGAGAGGTACACAAAGAAAGACAAACAAGAAAAAGAAGAAAACAAGGAAAAGAAAGAAGAGAACAACACAACGTAAAAACAGGTTTCCAAAACCCAAGAGCAACAAGATCGATAATCTTCTCGAGAGTACCCGGCTCTAGAAGCAAACAAGAAGACAAACTCGCTGGAGAACAATAATGGCGTGAGAACCAGCCACACCTAGATATCTAAACCGGTCTCAATACCCAATCCGGTTTTCATGTGAAGATCAATGGACAAGTGTTGGAAACGCGGGCTATATCCATTAGTACTCGGACCAACAATAGCGGCGATAACAATAACAAAAGTACTCATTGATGGAGGAGCCGGACTCAACATCATCTTCGCCGATACCTTAAAAAAAAGATGGGACCAAAGTTCTTAAAGATGATCCACGGCTACCAATAAGTACCGTTCTACGGAATAGTACCGGGAAGACCAGCTATGCCTCTTGGACGACATTACACTTCCAAGTAACATTTGGAACTCCGAAGAAATTACGGGACGTAGCTCATAAAATTTGAAGTGGCGATTTCGAATCTTCATATCACGCTATATTGGGAAGACCAGCACTAGCAAAATTTCTAGCAATACCGCATTATCCATACCTACTACTCAAAATGCCAGGACCACATGGAGTACTTTTCTCTACAAGGAGATCTTAAAAGAGCTTATGAATGTGACGTCACAGGCAATACAAATATCCTCAAAAGTACAGGGGAGAAATCAACTCGAAGTAGAAAAAGACGAAGATCAAAGAGCTAGAAATCCCGGCCAAAAAGCAAAAATACAATCACCACAGCAGAAGGAGAGAACACCAAAAAGATTGATTTGGGGGACAGGGGGATCCATCTAAAAGCTGCCACAATCGGTGCACATCCGCCTATCAAATAGGAAATCGCGCTCACCGACTTCTTACGGGACAACAAGGACATATTTGCACGGAAACCAGCCGATATGCCCGGAGTCCCAAGGAAGTGGGCTGAGCACAAAATTGAAGTCAACAAAGGAACAAAACCGGTCAAGCAGAGACTACGGCGGTTTTCACCGGACAAAGAAAGAAGCAATAAAGAAAGAGATAGCCGACTACTGGCCGCAGGCTTTTATAAGAGAAATCCTCCATCCGCATTGGTTAGCAAACCCTGTCCTAGTACATAAAAAGAACACAGATGAATGGCGAATGTGCGTCGACTACACGAGATCTTAACAAGCATTGCCCAAAAGACCCTTTCGGATTACCAAGAATTGATCAAATAGTAGATTCAACAAATGAGCAGCTTTTATTATCCTTTCTCGATTGCTATTCAGGATATCACCAGATCGCACTCAAAGAGGAAGACCAAAGCAAGACTTCTTTTTATTACACCCTTCGGTGCCTACTGTTATAAAACAATGTCTTTTGGACTCAAAAATGCCGGAGCAACATATCAAAGAGCAATCCGGACTTGTTTGGGGGATCGGATAGGAAAAACGCAGAAGCATACGTAGACGATGTAGTCGTCAAAACAAAAGAACTCGGATTCTTTAATAGAAGACCTACAACAAACTTTCAACAACCTCAAAGAATGGAAGTGGAAACTCAACCCCAACAAGTGCGTTTTTGAGTATCATCCGGACAACTACTCGGATTTCTAGTCGGTGAAAGAGGAATTGAAGCTAGCTCAAAACAAATCAAAAGCAATAGCTGACATGGGACCACCATCCGACATCAAAGACCTACAAAAATTAACTGGATGCATGGCGGCTCAACGATTTATCTCCGGACTTCGGAGAAAAGGGATTACCTTTCTTCAAACTTCTAAAGAAGACGGACAAATTTACATGGAACGAGGAGGCACAAGAAGCCTTTGACAAATTAAAAACTTACATCAGCACATCACCCATACTAGTACCACCAAAAAAAGGATGAAGAACTAATGTTGTATATCACAAAGAACAACTTCGTCGTCGTCGGCCAAAGAATTGTGGTGGAAAGAGAAGAACAAGGGCACTTGTACAAGGTGCAAAGGCCAAAGTATACTACATAAGTGAAGTCCTCACAATATCAAAAACAAGATATCCACACGTACAGAAACTACTCTACGCAGTACTCATAACTTCAAGAAAGCTCAGGCATTATTTCGAAGCACACAAGATCGTTATCGTAACAGATTTTCCACTCGGAGACATTCTAAGGAATCGAGATTCAACAGATCGAATCTCAAAATGGGCAATCGAACTGGGAACTTTCAAGATTGAGTTCAAACCAAGAAAAAAGCAATCAAGTCTCGGGCACTATCCGACTTCATCGCAGAATGGACTGAAATACAACAACCTACTCCGGACACCATCTTAGACCACTGGAAAATGTACTTTGATGGCTCTCTAAAATTAGGAGGGGCGGGGCAGAGGGAGTACTCCTCATCGCACTGCACGGAAAAAATAACTCGAATACGTTCTACAAATCCTATGGCAAGCTACTAACAATGAAGCGTATCATGAAGCACTTATCCATGGATTACAAATAGCAACTTCACTTGGAATCAAAAGACTATTAGTCTACGGAGATTCAGCAATGAGTCGTCAATCAAGTCAACAAAGAGTGGGGACCTGTACTAAAGAAAACATGGATGCTTATTGTTCAAATCGAAAAACTTGAGAAAAATTTTCAAGGCTTAGAAGTACACCACATACTACGAGACTCAAACGTCGCAGGTGATATACTAGCCAAACTAGGCTCGACAGGGGCAAAAAGTACCCGCCGGAGTGTTTATAAAAGAGCTAAGCAAGCCATCTATCAAGACCGACGAAAAAAAGAAGACAAAAAAGAAGACGGAACAAGACCAAATCTTAACAATCGGTTCGGACAATCCAACTTGGATGCAGGTATTCATAGACTACATCAAGGAGAAAAAAAACTACCCGAAAATAAGGCGGAAGCTACTCGGGTCATCGGAAGAAGCAAAAAAAATTATGTCCTAGTAGGAGACAATCTTTACAAGAGAGCAAAGATCATCGAGTATTACTAAAATGTGTACCAAATACAGAAGGAAAAGAAATACTGCTAGAGATGCATTCAGGTTGCTGTGGGAATCACGCATCATCAAGAACACTGGTAGGGAAGGCTTTCCGATCAGGCTTCTATTGGCCGACTGCTTTAAAAGACGCAGAAGAACTAGTCAGATATTGCAAAAATTGCCAAATGTTTGCAAGACAGGCACATGTTCCAGCTCACAATCTAATATGCATCCCACCAGCTTGGCCCTTCTCATGCTGGGGGCTTGATCAAGTCGGACCACTCAAGAAATCCAAAGGAGGATTCGAATACATTTTCGTCGCCATCGACAAGTTCACCAAATGGATAGAATACAAACCATTGGTAAAATATAGTTCAGCCAAAGCTCAAGAGTTTATCCAAGAAATCATGCACGATTCGGGATGCCTAACGGAGAATAATCACAGATTTGGGATCACCCTTCACGACCAATGAGTTCAAAAGTTGGGCACAAGACGTGGATTCAACATCGATTATGCATCGGTAGCCCACCCTCAAGCTAATGGTCAAGTAGAAAGAGCCAACGGCTCATCTTGGCGAGGACTAAAACCAAGACTGTACGAAGATTTAAAGGACTACGGATCCAAGTGGATAGACGAATTGCCAAAAAGTAGTCTGGGGGCCGAGAACTCAAATAAGCGAGCAGCAACAGGCTATTCACCATTCTTCTTAGTATATGGTTCGGAAGGCATACTACCAGCGGAGACTTGATTTGGACATCACCAAAAATAGAACAATATAACGAAGGAGAAGCGAGAGGAAACCAGAGACTAGAAATCGACAAAACCTAGAAGAGGTCGAGTAAATGCAACACTACAGTCGACAAGATACATGCAAGGATTAAGAAGATACTATGACAAGAACGTCCCAAATAGAGAACTTTACAAACCGGCGATCTAGTCCTAAGAAAAATTCAGAAAACCGGACAAATGGCACAAACTACTTAGTCCTTGGGAAGGACCTTTCATAGTATCAAAAGTAAAAGGACCCGGATCCTACGACCTAATGACGAAAGATGGAGCACCAATCAAGAACACATGGCACATTTCCCGCCTACGACGTTTCTTTGCATAGAACAAACAAACATGTGTACTTCTTCTCCAGAAATAATAAGAAAGATTCAGCGCTTTCAGGACCATACTCGCTCTTTCTTTGGATAAAAAGGCTCACAGCCAAAAAAGAACCCGGGCAACCCCCGATGAGAGCAAAAACGCCGACAACCCGGGCAACCCCGATGAGAGCAAAAACGCCGACAACCCGGCAACCCCCGATGAGAGCAAAAACGCTCGACCCTCCGGGCAACATAGAACCCCGATGAGAGCAAAAAAACGCTCGACCCTCCGGGTTGTTTTCACAACACCGATGAGAGTACGGCCAACACTCGCCCAATCCTAGCTCCTTTTCGGGACTAGATGAGAGCCAAGAGAGAGCTCGACCCATCCCGACTTCTAGAATAAAGAACTCGGATGAGGGCCTACGGTCCGAAATATTCGTTGAAGTGCAAAATGGCTACAACCTAGCCTGAGCCCAACTATTCCGGATTGTTTTCACAATACCGATGAGAATACGGCTAAAAAAAAAGTCAACACTTTCGACCTACCCTAGCTCCTTTTCGGGACTAGATGAGAGCCAAAGAGAGAGCTCGACCTATCCCGACTTCTAAAAATATAGAACTCGGATGAGAGCCTACGGCTCGAACTATTCATTCGAAAGGCAACTACAAAGATAATTCGAGTCCAACTACTCGGACACCTCAAAAAACAAAACAAAAACAGTTGATCAAGGGCAAAAATAAGGAAGTTATCTTTATACAAAATCGGAAGAAGCATCAAAGTATCATTACAAAGAAGTCTACTACTGCGACCACCATCACCATCAACAGGCGCGCCGGTCCTATTTCTACAAGATCCGTGAAATCCGAGCTAAAGACAAGACAAGACTTGGACTCCGCCAAGGCTTGTTCTTCTTCAGAAGTATGAGGCTCATCCATTACCCTATCAAGAGGGAAGTTGGGGTCAACCACTCGGACGCGAGCCAACACCCCTTGGACGCCAAGTAGAACAAACATCTTTGGCGAAGTTGATGGTCCTCTCGAGTCGAAAGGGAAGGAACTGAACCTAGGTCGGGGCCGACATCTTCGGGCCTCCTCGGCATAGTGGCAAGACTCGCACTGAGAACCTAGCGAGCCGACCACTTATCTTGAAAGCCTTCAGACGAGTAGACAAATCCTCTATTGTCTTCTTAGCCCGCAAAAGATCTCGATCGACACCGCGCCTAATCAGTAGTGCTTGAGCCAAAATCTCTTGACATCTTCTTTTACCTTCTCCGAATCATCTCGGGAAGGACCGCACTTCAAGCTTCAATGCTTCGGTCTCTTCCGAGTACTTCTTTCTCAAAGCTACAAAGACAACAAAAAAGAAGTCGGATAGAAAGCAAGAGTTAGATAACTACACAAGCGAAGGAGCGTATACCCAAAAAGTACCTTGAAGATCTCGGGAGACCTTCTTCTCCGAGAATCAACAAAGACAACAATTTGAGCTCTCAAAGCAACCTCCGAAGAATTATGCTTTTTGCGCTCTTCATCAAGTTCTCGCCGCAAAAGAAGCCAGCTCATCCAACAACTTCTTTTGAGACTCGGACGAGCCAAAGAAGATGTCGGAATCACTAACATATTCTGCAGAAAAAGAAAAGGATAAAGAAAAAAGAAGAACTCGGGGGGATAAAACAAGTCGACAATACCTGAAAACGCTCAACAAAAGACTTGAACTCGCATCAAGCTTCTTGAGGCGAGAACTTCGGGTTGAAAGCCATTTCAAGATCCTGCACCAACTTCAGGTCACGAATCGTATCCCAAGGAGGCGCAAGGAGGCGACAAAGGAGAAGAATACCCAACCCGATAACTAGAAGAAGTCGGAGGTGAGCAAAAGGCAACTTCTCTACTCCCAAAGAAGTCGGCGCAATGACCTAAGCCATAGGGAGAGAAAGAAGCGCAAAGAACGGCCGCAGAGAGGAGGAAGCTACTGCCGGCGCGAGTCAACAATGGGACTAGGATCGGGGAGCGCACACGACCCATAACCCCAACGCTCACAGGTCTTCTCAGAGTCGAGCCGGGGAGCCAAAGAAGTCATAGGCGATGACCTACAAGAATAAAAGTTAAAGGCAAAAGGCCGACTAAAAAGAAATAAAATCAAAGAAGACAAACACTTACTTAACAAAGACGACGAAGAGCCATCCGAGGCCGAGGGGGGAGGCGGCATAACCGCCTCAAGATCCACCAACAACTCGAAGAAGAAGGGAAGAGGACCCGGCAAAGGTCCCAAAGCCGGTAAAGAAGAAGAAGAAGCCGCCTGACGACTACAAAAAGCAAAGGCAAGTCAAAACAAGCCAAACAAGCAGTATAGAAACATAAGAACAACCCTCACCGACGAAGAAGGGGAGAATCATCAACATCCTCGGCTTCATCTTCAAAAATAAGAACGAAGCACCACCGCTAGAGAAAGAAGTCAGGACTACTCTCCAAAGAAAAAACAAAACAGGAAAGAACAAAAGTCTCACCTATCAGAAGGTTACCTGAAGGCTGAGACGAAGAGGAAGTCCGTGCCCGCTTAACACCAGAAGAAGAATCACCCGCTCCAGCCCTCTTAGCACCAAAGACGAGTTCGAGGGAGGAGCACCTACCGATAAGGAACATATTCAACGCTCTCCACTAAAGAAAGACCAGGAAAAAGAAGTCGACCTTCAGATACCTAGCTAACAACAGGAGCTGAAGGAGCAGGAGGACGGACAATCTCTCCACCCACAAGCAGAGAAGCATCAATATCAAAATCCCTGCCAAAAGGCTTCAAAAAGATAAAAACAAGTCGGTCATAGACAAAAGAATTCAGAAAACAAAAGGAAAGAAAAGAAAAGTACTCACGGCGGGGGAGGATTGCCCGCCGAGTACTCAAACCCAATCATCGGAACCACCGTTGCACCTTTCGGGAATCTTCTGAAGACGCATAAGCACTTCATCATTGGACAACTCGGAAGTCGTCACCATCCGAGAGGGGTCTTCGGCGCCCGAGTACTCAAAGCCGTAGTGCTCTCGCGCCTTCAATGGCTGCACTCGGCGGCGAAGGTAGCTCGCCACTATAGCAAAACCCGGACAAGCCATGTTGTTTCAAGTAGCTTATCCGATCAAACAAATTGAAGAAGATTGTACTCGGTAGGGGTGAGTTGATCTTTTTCCCACCGCTCATTAACTACAAAGCGGGGGTACCCGAGTAGGTCTGAAGTCTTTGGAATACCAACTCCACCCCCCCAAGGTTGCCGAAGATAGAACCACTCGGATCGCCAATCCTTGACAGAATCAACAAGATCATAATCGAAATAATGAGGCGACTTGCGCCCCCAGACGGAACTGAATTCCACATCCACCAAGGGTATGGAGGGATTCATTCGGGGTTGTGGCTTGAGACGAAAGAGGAAACGGAAGAGATTCAAGGAAGGGGAATTCCAAGAAAAGTCTCACAAAAGTGAACAAAGACGAGAGGTGAAGAATCCCATTCGGGTCGATCATGAAGAGAGACGTAAAAAATAACGAAGGAAACGATGAAGAAAAGCACAAGCCGGAAGACGAGTCCAAATCGAACAAAAGAGACAAAAAGAACAATCTCCCCCAGGCGAGGAACAGGAACTCGGTGCTCACCGGGCGCAACCCAACCCAACCGAACTCCTTAGGGCCGGATCATACCCAAGTCCTGCAGCTCAACAAGATGCTTCTCTCCGGGTAGTCGGGCGGGGAAGTTCTTTGCGATGGCCTTCATAGCAAAGAAACTCGGGATTCAATTTGCTCGTCGACCTCCTCCTCAAGAACAGACTTCTCAACTACCGACTTAAGGGAGGCCACCTCCTTCCTTCCCATGCAACGAATCAAGCACCAAAACTAAGAGGAGGATCTTGCGGCGGCAATGCAAGAGCAAAGATTTGGAGAATTTTTTTTTACGGCGCTAGGGTTTCGGGGAAGCAAAGGCAAGGTGAAGAAGAAGAACAAGAACCGTAGCTAATTTATAGACCGGTCTTAAAAAGGCCCACTTAAGGGGCAACGGTAAAAAGGCCAACGGATACAAGGCGCAGAATGTGAAAGGCCCAAGAAACCCTTAAATCACGGGATAATGGTCCGTATCCGTTACCCACCAACGGTAAAAAGTATTGTGCCGTTACAAGGAAAGATAGCTTTGCCAATATTATCACAACTAGTCGGCACAAAAGAAGACGGCCACCAAAGAACTCCAAATCGAAGGAAGCCGGTCAACTTCGAAGCCAAAACAAGTCTACTAAAAGATATACGGTCTTCATATCAATAAAAAACAAAGTCATTTCGAAGGCGGACAACCATAAACTTCGAGGACAAAACAACTCGGATCATTGCGGGATCAAATATTCTTCAATATTACAGGATACAAGGTTACAAGTCTTACAAGACCCATCGAATTCGAAGAAAACCAAAGCAACAGCTACAAGGAACCCGGTAGAGAATTCTGCCATAGAAAACAATTACGCAGAACCCCCGGACAACCAAGGTGATAGCCATTGCCGAATCCAGACTACCTCTAAGTGCCGAAAGCGGATCCAAAGCAACCTAGATACACCAACACGGTGCATCTAAGGTCGCCAAAAGTAGCACTGACTTCTCAAGCATCACATCGGGCCTCTCCGACCACAAGTTGAATCGGACCCCATGTGAACAAGAGGGCTCCAGCTCTGCGTTGGCGGTCGCCGCTTTGCACCGCCGCAACTAGAGGACCGTGTGGATCGGCAACCTTTCCCACGCAGAGCATATATGTCCGGCAGAGTGGAAAAAAAGAACTAAGAGTGCAAAATGACCCAAAGATAAGGCACATCTCAAGACTTCTTCTACCTACCGGAACGAGCCTCCAATCACAATGCTACTCCGGGACTAGTGCGCCTCTAATCCCCGTCTCAAGAATTCTTCTACCCACTAAATAGACCATACTTTGGAAGAACAAGAAAGAAGCCCTGGGGGCTGTTCAACCTCGTAAACTATCATTGTCACAAAAAACAGGGAAGAAGCATACTATAAGACCCCGAAAACAACCGAAAAGAGAAGTGCAATTTATAGGCCAAGATCGGTGTACATGGACCAAGCTCACCAATTCGGAGAAACACCGACAAAGACAATAAAAGAAGGCGATAAAAGAAAGCAAATGTAAGAGTATATTCCGGCATATCCCAAAGATAAAGGCCTTTATATCACCGGTAACGCCCAACAATAAAAGCCGACATAAAGGGACAAGAAAAGCAAGGTCACGAGCACTTGTCCGTTTCTCAAGAAGAAGAACTCGGAGAAAATCGAGGGGCTGCAACCAGCCAAAGGCTCGGGGGCTGCAAACGAAAAAAGATTACCAAAAGAAAAACAACTTCGGACAAGCTCGGGGCTGCGGCCTAAATCTCGGGGGGCTGCAGCGGAAAGAATTACAAGACACAAGAACTCGCAGGGAAGACTCAAAAGCCATTGCCCGACTTCTTTTTTATACAAAAACAACTCGGACAAAGGCTCGGGGGCCGCAGCGGAAGAATTACAAGATACAAGAATTCGCGGGAAGACTCAAAAGCCATTGCCCGACTTCTTTTTTATACGAAAACAACTCGGACAAAGGCTCGGGGGCTACAGGCGTACACCCTCAACTTTTTCTTTTTTTTCAAGACCCTCCAGCTACTTATAAATAAATAGCAAGAGGCTCGGGGCTACACTCAACGAGTGCACCTACGGCGCACAAGAAGGCAAGAGAGAAATGCTCGGCTTGATCACTTCAAAGCATCACGCCCGAGAAGCAAAGAGCTCCTCGAAGTTCTACTTTGAAATGCTCGGGGGCTTGTCGGTGCACGGGGACGTGCCAGTACTCATCAAGACGGCATCCGTAGGGGACAAACAAGAAGAAGACCGGATCCGAGTAGAACGCGGATCGTCCTAGTTAAGCGTATAGAAAGTGACATCTGTAATAAGAGCAGGACACCTTTTACAAGTCCGACTAGGACTAGAAACCTTAGCTCTGGCTCTTTTCCCTCTCATAAAAAGGAGCCAGAGCACCCTCTTTGTAACAGACCAACAACACACAATCGAGATCATCAATCCAACGCAAAAGGCCAAGGCCGACTGGAGTAGGGCTTTTACTCGACGCCGAGGGCCCGAACCAGGATAAACCGTGTGTCTTTCGCGTCATACCGCCGAGTTCTAGTTATTTGCCGAGGTCCGAATCAACTGCTACGGGAACCCCGTGGCAGGCTATCGGTGGCTAAACACCGACAGGGACCTGATATACCATTTCCCGGGTGTGTATACGCCCTCCCGGCGATTGCACCAAAAACTCATCTTTAATTTCTTTTATAGGGATTTCATGCTTTGTAACAAAAGTACGGTTGATGAATGTATGCGATGCACCAGAATGAAATAATGTAATTGCGGGGGGTGGCCGCAACGGGAAACATACCCATTAAAACAGGTTCTCCTTTAAGAACATCCCCAGTTTGAACGTGATACACACGCCCAGATTTCTTCCCGGCATTCACCTTCGGGACATGCTGTGATTTACCCCTGCCTTGATCCTGATACTGCTGACTGCCCGACCCTTGCTGGAGGTTGGAAGTATTCTGGATTGGGTAGGGCAATATCGAACATAGTGTGGCTCTCCACAATTAAAACAGGGACCTCTACCAGTGGACGAAGCCTGGGGAGTTGGTGGAGTGGGAGTTCGAATACCTTGGGTATTCGGCTGCTGTGGATAGGTTGTGGCAACAGGGTGAGTGTACACCTGTTGCCCTTGGGCTTGCTGCTGCTGTGGTGGGTAGTAATAGGGTTGGTGGCTTTGCTGGTACTGTTGATTGCGGGATGGCTGGTGGTTATGCTGAGTAGGGTGGAATAAAACCTTCTGGCGTTTCTGGATTCCGCCAGATAGGTTAGAGGAAACACGTCGCTCTTCACTCTTCTGTTTAAGCATAGATCTTTCATAGGATATGGCGATATCCACCGCCTCATAGAAGGTGGCAGTTGGGTTGGCGGTAAGGTGAGTTTCAATTTCACTCTTTAAACCCCGAACAAAACATTTCTTCTTCTTACTGTCAGTGTCCACATGTTCCGGTGCATACTGTGATAGATGACTAAACATGTTCACATACTGCACCACTGTTCGACCACCCTGCTTCAATGCTAGAAACTCTTCCAGCTTTGCTTGTATCACCCCGTCAGGAATGAAATGCTGACGGAAGGCATCTCGGAACATGGCCCAAGTAATTTGTTGTCCAACGGGCTGACGTGCGAGAAAGTTTGCCCACCATGCTGATGCAGGGCCTCTCAACTGTTGGGCGGCAAACTTGGGTTTCAACAGGTCTGGACAACCCTCTAACAAGTCAAACTTCTGATCTACGATACAAAGCCAATCATTAGCTTCTAAGGGTTCCTCAGCCCTAGTGAAAACTGGCGGAGGGGCTCTGTAAAAGTCCGCATACGTGATCTCGTCATGATTATGATGGCCACGATTCTCATAGGGTGCATTTTGATTGTGCTGACTCATTTCCCGTAGCAGACGAGCATTCTCAGTGGTAGCATTTACTAAGGCTGCCACTGCTTCAGCCAAAGACTGTGGTGTGGGTGGTGCCTGCGGGGCTACACCTCCCTCGTGTGAAGAACCAGCGCTAGTATGGCCAGACATCTGTTATAGACAAGATCATATTTATTCACGAAAGGATGTATTGAACTCAAAGCATTACACAAATTAGCCACATGCCCTTCTGTAGAAAGAAGAGATAAAATCTATAAGATTGAGATCCTTAGGGCTAGCAAGAATAGGATTGATGTTACTTAGCCCAACCACTTTGCAAATGGGGATATGATTTTAAACATGTGAATTAAACATGATGCATGATCGAACCTACGGATCAAGCAAAAACCTTTTAAACTAGCATAAGCATACTTTTAGTAATATAGGGCAAAAAGAAAACAACATGATACTCCGCTTAAGACTCTTTTAAATAGCACCTGGAAAGGCTACTAGAAAGGATTAAGACGGAGCGTAAGCAATTGGACCAAACACATTTAACTTTTGGATCCAAAACATTTTGAAGTTTTTGAAAAGTAATACTGTGAATATCTTTGCAAGTACCGCTCTGATACCCTCTGTGGCAGAACCTTCTAAATTATATGGCCCACAAGCACCTGACATTGTCCCTAAGACCTCCGTCGGCTATGCTTGTATACCACATAACCTAGAACGTTCCGTCGGGTGGATCCCCGATAAACCACGATTCCTCCAGGATCGATACTTACAGAGACATCACAGTATTACAACAGTTTTCATACAAAATACCAGAGTAGCGGAAGACTTACAATAACTTAATTTACAAAACTTTTATCAAACTTATACAAACAAGAGTAGCATTATTATAAAACAAATGGAAGTATCATTACGTAACTTTATTACAAACACACAACGAAAGCGCCCTGCCCACGGGCCACACAATCTACTCTTCTTCAGATACTTCTTCAACAACCGTCATGCAGCAAGGGCCGTAACACACCTGCTCACGCGGTTCACCTGCAACAGGGGTTAAACAAACCCTGAGTACAAAAAGTACTCCGCAAGACTTACCCGACCAAAAATTGGGGAGAAGACTCAGGAATGCTGGCTAATAGGAATCAAGGTAAGGCTTTAGCAAGATCAAATGACACATTTGCCCAAAAAGAGACTAAGCCAATCCTTACTATGCCAATCACTTGTCAACCATGTAACGGATTCAAAACTTCTCATCATCAACTTCCATCATTACTACGATGCTTTGGTGCAAGGATCAAGTCTCCCATATCGTGGAGCAACGACGATTCGAATCGCTTTTATATACCCAAATTTGGGGCTTCCTAGCCACACGATGTATGCAGGACCGAACATCTTACATACATCAACTCACGCTTGCATTTCTCCCTGTTGACACAAAAAGTGACTCTGCGCCTAACAAACAGCAAGCCGAAAAAGCGTGGCTTCAATCGGACAGCCGCCGCGGTGCGGAGATCCGGAAGCGTGCCGGTCGGTTTGACACAAAAACCGACAAGGGACAAAGAAATCGTTAAATACAAAATCGGAACGTGCGGATGAGACCCGCATAGTTCCGCATATACGGCCCCCGAAGCCACTTACGGCGACATACAGCTATAGAAGGCATGCGCCAACCATGCATACGATTCATTCGGCTAATATAAAGACAAAACACGTGAAGCATTGATTGCCGAACATGCATGCATGAGAAGACATGTTTGAACAAGTGAAAATTGATCATAAGTTGAAGCATAACCAAGCTTGGCGGTCCAAATTTACTTCGGGATCCATGAAGGAGGAACAAGTAAATTAAATACAAATGGGATCTATCAGATTGAATCGAATTCTAGTCCACCGGATGACTAGCTCTAAAAAAACCCAAAAGCCTGCATCTACCGCATGATACTCAGCTCTGTCAAGACCTATCTATATCTCATAAGCTTGAACCCGCAACACGTGACAACCTAGATTAATTTAACTTGACCAATGCAAGCGCTAGATTTAATCATCATGAAAAGATATACGTGAAGGCATAAAAGACAGATTAAATATGTAAAAGATATGAGGACAAGCTCCATCAATCTAGATTGGACAAAGAGTGACGCAATAATTAAATAAATAAATAAATAAAGCATGCAACACTACGGGTAACTTAATGAATCTACTAGATCTTGCCAAATCTAATAGAGCCGATAACTAATCCTTGCTCTGCTAAGCTATCAAGCGGACGCCTGCCGCACGGCCATCTAGTCGAGATAAACAAAGCATAAACAAAGACTCTGATAACTATCTTGCCTCGCTAAGCTATCAAGCGGACGCCTGCCGCACGGCCATCTAGTCGAGATAAACAAAGCATAAGCAAAAGACTTCCTGATCATCAAGCAGACGCCTGCCGCACGGCCATCCAGTCGAGACGAGCAAGACTACTTGCATCAACATCTAAATCCACCGCATGATACTAGACATGATAGCAAGGTTGCCGGAACTTACGGAGGTCGACGGATCGATGGCTCCTCTCGAAGAACTCGACGACACGACAAAAGGACTCGAAACTTGGCACGGGGCCGGTTGTGTTGATTTGATTGTGAATATCCTTTACAATGGTCGAGGGTCTATATTTATACCCTGGACATAACATGAATCCTAAGAGACTACGATTTACACAATATATTAAAGGTAACGCAAAAGTATGGCGATTCTCTTGCAATGGTCTTCCTCGGAGTCCTTGATCATCACGTTCTTCGCCTTCGATTCGGCTTCTTACTTGCCACCTTTTACTTCCCGAACGGAGCCACCGCCTTCAAAGATAGCCGACTGCATGAATATTTGCCGAATCGCCTAGAGTTAGCCGACCGCACGGATGCTTACCGAACTGCCCAGAGCTAGCCGAATGGATGCTTGCCGAATGCTCCCCGAATACTTGCTTCGCCCACGCATCGCCCATCTGTCATCTTCTCGGCCTTTATCAAAATCCAGTGTTAACACATGCCCCCTCAATTTCGGGATAAAAGTGATTTTATTCCGAAATTGACCACAAACTTGTTCCTCATTTAGGTCAACACTGCTCAAACTCGCAGCCGCCACCCAAAATCCGAATTCTCCGTTCTAGATTCAAACCCACTTTTAGTACTCAATGGCGACCCAGGATGGAGTTCCAGAGGTAATTTCTCGCTTCTTTTATGTATTCGGCAATTTCTTCATTGATCCTTCGCTTTTTCTGATTCACTTCTTCCGGTTGCGTCACCCTGTTGAAGGAATACAAGGATGAGATTTTGATCCCCTACGCCGCGAGCCCTGATTCATACTTCTTGGGGCCGATGGGAGATCCTAACCCGATTGAATTCATTGAGAAGGAAACTCTGAGGATCCCTTTCAAATCTGGAATCACCCCCCGCCGAATCGGTGGCGAACACCTTCAAGACTTGGCCATTTCCTCCAATTGCCGGATGGCGAAATTGGTACCGGGGGATCTTTGGAGAAAAGCGGCGATCCACTGGGAGTCCCAAGACATTCAAGCATTGCCTGGAGTTGTCCCCTGTCGAGACACCCCGAACGACTCCCTTTTGATAGCAGCCACCCACCCACTGCGTCCGACGCTAATGCCTTCATCTTTGGTCACGGCCCAATGTCTTTTACTTTGGCCGACATTTTCATGATGACCGGCCTAAATGTGACAGCACCGGTGTACCCTTCCAAGTACAAGGATAGCAGCAACCAAAAGGCAGTTAACTCTGGAGGTGGATGAATGAAGTACATCAATACTTACAAATCATCCGGTACTTTGTACTTGACAAAGAATACAAGGCTTTCCCCGAACATGTGGTCATGCAGATTCATCTTCTATGGAAAATCAAATGAGTCGACTCAATTACATGGTAATGGTGAAGAGTTGGCTGCAGCAGCCCCCGGTTCCCCTGGGCAAATATTTCTTAGGGGTCATCTCTATCACATGATGCACAAGACCGTTGTTCAAATGCGTCAACATGGGGAAATACATTGTGTGAATGGTCCTTGGTGGTTTGTTCAGATGTGGCTGCAGTTGTACATGCATCAAATAGTGTCTGTAGATCTCCATAACTTGGGCTTCCCTTCAGTTAATCATGCTGAAGATGACACAGTAAAAGAAAAGGCCTGCCAAACATATGGAGAAGCAGCATCCTCTATCAGCATTGACATAGACATTGGTCACCTCTTCAAGCTGTTCTTCAAAGGTTTTGAGAATGTACTCTGGCTCCCTTATAGGGAAAATGAGAATTTGACTCTTCCCTGCAAGTTTAGTTATGAGTTTGGGTGCTCAGACCAAGTGTCCATAGACATCTTCAACTCCTTTATCAAGCCTTGCACTTTACCAGCAGAGTTCCACCATGGAAGGTTACTGCGCCCCACTTATGAATTTTATAACCCAAACATGGTGGCCGACAGGCTAGGATGTGGATGGTTGCCCCCAAAGGCTGTTCTTCTCTAGGATCATAAAGCCCAGGGAAGAGATAAAAGATGATATGGAGGCCAAAAAAGTTTTTGAACTTGGATGGGACTTGCCAACATATGCACCTTCCCCACTTGGATTGATACATGCTGCCCATCCCTTGTTTGCTTCCTGGTGGCAAGAATGGCATGCCCACATCTTTAATATACCAGTGCATCCTTTATGCCAAGATCTGCAGGCTCAATTTGCTTCTGATAGTGAGGTAACTTTCTTGTACCTATATTTTTCTCACCATTGGATTCATTCCTGATTTTAACACTTTGTCATTCACAGGATATTGAGCCTACTCCTCCTTCTCGAGCAGTTCAGTATTACCAGGCTGGGCCTATTCCTCGCTTTGGGATATAATGCCCCTACTTTGGCGATTTTTATGAAAACCCCAGCGGTTTTGGGTTCAAACTTCCAAGAAGAGAGAGCAAGAGGAAAGCCACTTCTTGAATCAAGCAAGGATGTCACTTGTGCCCAGGAGAACAAGATCCAAGAAAGCTAAACTGTCTCCCAAGGTACACCCTTGTCGGTTTTTTGTTTAGGCAATAATTTTGTACTCACTTCCTCTCGCTGCTGACCCACGGGTTAAACTTTCAAGATCGGCCAATGCTTCAACAACCATTGAGATCCCTCCTCAAGCCTCTCTTGGAGATGCGAAAATCCAAGAAACCACTGGCTATACTGGTATTATTATCCCAGTTGATCGTTCCCTTTCTTCGTACTAGATGCACTTTGAATAGTCTTCTCATTCTCGCTACTTCTACATTTTAGAAACAAATTAATTCTTGGATAGGACAGCGGAAGAATCCTCTTCTCACCAGGCTTCTAGCTCATCATCCCCGGGCATCCAATCAAGTCCCCAACCAAGCTTGGAGTAGGATTCAACCTTGAAGAAGACTCTATTCAAAAAATAATACTTCACTTCATTGGTTTCTTTGATAATTTTGACCAATCGGCTAATGGTTTTCCTTCCTTTAAGGATGAGGCCAAGCCGACTGCTAGCTACTCTTTCCGCAGTTGAAGAGTACATCAACGAGGAAGGCGAAGAAGCTATATCTCGGCCAGAGGTTATCGGCCAGAGAACCGCCTCGGCTTAAGGAAATAGCTCTTTTGTTAACCAAGGACATCAACATTCGGTCCAAGATGCGGTCGGATAAGGGACCTGGTTGAACTCATTGACCAAGAAATCCCTCCAACTCTCAGGGTTTCCTTAGAATCTGCAACTCATCTTGATGACCATCTTGGTAAGGTCAGGAGGGCAAACAAAAACATGGCCTCCAGAGCTGCTCTGCAGAGTGACAATCTGATGAAGAAGCAACAAGCCAGAGAGTTGCATTCTGAGATTCAGGCTGCTAAACAATCTTTGTCAACTTTGGAGCCTGAACTGAAAGCTATGGAGGAAGAAAAGGCCAGGCTGGAAGCTCAATTGGCTCAGTTAAATGCCAACATCCAGTCCCACAAAGATAGAATTGCCAAACTGCCGAGCTCCATAGATGCAACCAAAACAAAGATAGCATCTGTCATCAAGGAGAATCAGCAAATCAAAACCAGGCTTACCAAAATCCAAAGCTCTGAGGATGACGACAAGAAGGTGCTGGAGGAAGTTAGCCGAATTAGGAATGATGCTATAGATGCAATCAAATTGTTCCTAGGCGAGTGAAGCACCGGCTTCGTAATGTACTTATGTGTATCATACTATATTCTTGAGCAATTGCATTCCTTGTTATGCTTTGCCCTTTTTAATCTCTGCCTGATTGATGACATAGCCGAATACCTCGAGCTTCCCGATTAGGAGGATAGCATACCGCCTCAGGCTTCCCGATTAGGAGAATAGCCGATCCCTTTGATCCGTCGTTTTTTGATTTAGCCGAGCCTGGCCCAGTCCGGTAACGGCCCAAAAGGAGTAAACCCTACTTCGTCGCTTGGGATACTCCGAAGTATACGCCATGATCTCCACTTTGGATTATAAATAAAGCCCTTTCTCGGCCTTCACTGGTTACCTCCGACTAGCATACTATCGCCGTTTCTTCATCTCTCTCGCCTCATCCAACCCTAAGAAAAGGATCAATCCTTGAGCGCCAATGTCGGCGGCGGCGATGATCGCGGCAAGCGTCCCCGCCGAGGGAGAGGCGTAAGAAAGTCGAGCACCGCGCCGTCAGCGCCACGGGTGAGAATCAATCAGTGGCTTCTTTGCGGTTCATGCTTCATGTTCATCTCCCCTAACCTTGGTTTTCTTTATCTGCTTAGGGCGAGGGTCATCACCGGCCAGCGCCACCTCCTCCCTCCGATGGTGGTGACCCAACCGGGCACCTTGGACCAGCCGGTCCCTGTCTCCGGCTCCTCGAGTTCGTCGAGCTCTTCCGAGTCCGACAACTCATACAACGACAACCCTTGGGGTCCGGGCGGAATCGAGGGGTGAGGACCCTCTGTATATTCACGAGGAGAGGCGCTCCGGTTCCGCAAGGAAAGGGATGAGGCCCGAACGAGCCGGGCGACGTTTCCAAGCGAGTTCGGCATTGCGCAAGCCGAATGGGAGGATCGGCGCAAGCAGCCTGCGACGCCATCACCGGGTTCGGCATCCTCACATAGATTTCTTTTCTCTCAATCCTCTTCGTGTGCTGACTTGCTTTTCTTGTTCAGCACTGCCTCGGCAGAATGAGCGTCTGAAGGCAGCGGCGAACAACGGGCGGCCGACAAGGTGAACGCCCGTGGGAGACTATCGAGGCACGCCTGGATGCCGTGGACGGCCGCGTTGATCGGGCCGTCATCCAAGGTGTGCACCTTGGCGCATCTCGGCTTTGGCGGCGATGTCTTCCCCGGACCGGCGAAGACTACTCCGTCCCAAGCCGTGGGCTTTGGCCGGGCGGCCCTCCTCATGAGATTGAGGATGTTAACGAACGCCTGGAGCAGTATGAAGATCATGCTGCTGCCCTCGCTGAGTCCACCAATCCTCAATCTGTCCTGAATAAGTTATTCCAGGAGTAGTTTGTAATTAGGGATTGAATGTAAATAATCAAATCACTTTCTGAAGATGCGTTTGTTCGCGATTTTTGTGTTGGATGCCGAATAATTGTCCTTAGCATTTTTCTGAATAAAAATAACTCTGAAATGATGTTTCCCGAATGTAATGATGTCATTTTAGCCGAGTAGATCTTAGTCTTGCGTTGCAATTGATTTGACGTGTCATTGAGTTTTGTCATTCAACGCTTCACTTTCTCTTCTTCCGATAAACCAACCAGTCAGAATGCCCAAGTCAATTCCAAACCATTCGGCTATATTTTGTACTAAAGGCGATACAAACTGTATCGGCTACTTGCCAGTTTCATAATTTTTTCGGCTAAAGGCGATGTTGTTTCATCGGCTGTTCAACTTCAAATTCCTTTTATGAACCAACCTCAACACTTTGGGGTAATATTTTTTTTAAGATATCGTCCATTGATGGCTCGGCAAATTCTTCTCCAAACAAAGTCTTCAAAATATATGCATTGCCAGGCACACACCTTTCTACCCGAAAGGGTCCTTCCCAATTCGGAGACCATTTGCCGAACGCTCTGTCTTTCGATCCAATCGGCAGTATAGTTTTCCAAACCAGATCACCTTCTGTGAATTGCTTTATCTTGACTTTCTTATTGTAGTATTTGGCAACACGTACTTTGTTTTTCTCAATGTTTTCCAAAGGCCTTGAGACGAATCGGATGCAAATCCTCCAGTTCGTCTATCATCGATTTTGTATAATCTCCTTTTTCCAAATCCTTTTGTAACATAACTCGCCTCGAACCCGATTGCAATTCCCAAGGTAACACAAAGATGATGCCCATAAACCAACTCATAGGGAGATGTTTGAGTCGACCCGTGACAAGCCATTCGGTAAGCCCACAATGCTTCATTAAGAACCAAATGCCATCTTCTTGGCTTCTCATCAATCTTCTTTTGAATGATCTTGATCATAATCTTATTTGATGCTTCGCCTGGCCATTGGCTTGTGCATAATAAGGAGAAGAATTATACAACTTGATTCCCATGTCTTCGGCAAAATCACAAAACTCCGAAGAAGTAAATTGAGTTCCTTGATCGGTCGTTATAGTTTGAGGGATTCCAAACCTATAAATTATATGCTCTTTAACAAAACCGATCATGTTTTTCTCGACGTGACTCTCTTCAATGGAATAGCTTCAACCCACTTGGTAAAATAATCCGTGGCCAAGAGCACAAACTTATGTCCTTTGCTCGAAGGAGGATGAATTTGACCAATTAAATCTATGCCCCATCCTCTAAATGGCCAAGGTTTGATTATTGGGTTCATAGCGTATCTTTGGAGCCTTCTGAATATTGCCGAATTTTTGACAATCATGACATCCCTTATAATATTCAAAGCAATCTTCCAAAGATGGTTGGCCAAAAATAACCGGTTCTCCGAATTATCCACTTCATTCGGTAAGGCGACCGATGTGCACCACACAGTCCTTCATGCACTTCATACATCACTTTTCTGGCTTCTTTTTGACTCAAGCATTTAAGCAATACTCCATCTATAGATTTGTAATATAATTGATTATCAAGAAGCACGAACTTGAGGGCTTTATACCTGAGCTTTCGGGAAACTCTCTCGATGGATTTCTTAGATATTCGATGATTTCGCATTTCCAATCATCAACCACTTGCTCATTACTCAAAACATCTTCATCTATAGTGAGGACTTCTTGATTTTCACGATATCCAGAAGCAGCTTGAGCTAACCTATTTGCTTCTTCATTGTGCCCCCTAGGGATATGGTGCAAGGTTGCTACCCGAAAGCTTTTCAAAAGTTCCCGGCATTCTTCATAATATTCTCTCAACACATCACTCTTGCATTCATATTGGCCGGTTAATTGGTTAATTACCAGCTTTCGAGAATCCCCAAAGATCTCAACAAAGAACGGCATTCACTTCTATAAGAAGCCGAAGCCCCCTCTAAGCAATGCTTCATACTCCGCTTGATTGTTAATAACATAAAATTCAATGGGAATAGCATACTCAAAAGTTGCCCCCCGTGGGTGAAATTAAGAGAATACCAGCACCACCACCTTTGCAACAGGATGAACCATCGAAGAATAAAGCCCAAGGCACAATGCTTACCCCCTCAACAAAAAGATCACGATGTTGTGTAATAAAATCGGCGACAATTTGACCTTTTACCGCTTTTGCTGATTCATATCTCAAATCAAACTCTGATAAAGCCAAAATCCACTTGCCAATCCTCCCATTCAAAATTGGCATCGACAGCATATGCTTTATTACATCAAAACTAGAAACTACCACGCATTCGGCATTTAGCAAGTAGTGCCGAAATTTGGTACATGAGTGATACACACACAAGCAAAGTTTTTCTCAGAGCCGAATATCTTGTTTCGGATCCAATAACTTTCGGCTAAGATACGCTATTACTTTCTCCTTTCCTTCAAACTTTTGCATGAGGGCCGATCCTATTGTTAGACTATCGGCCGCCACGCATAACCCGAAAGGCTTGTCAAGCTGTGGAGGTACCAGCACTGGTGGCACCTTCATGTATTCCTTGATTTCATCAAAAGCCTTCTGTTGTACGTCACCCCATACAAATTCTTGACCCTTCTTGAGCTTTAAAAGTGGAGAAAAAGGCAAGACTCTTTCTGATAAATTGGATATAAATCTTCTCACAAAATTAATCTTGCCAAGCAATGATTGTAACTCTGTGAGATTGGTTGGAGGGACAACCTTGTCTATCGCTTCCATGCTCTTTTTTCCAACTTCAATCCCTCCTTTATGAACAAGAAATCCCAAAAACTCACCAGCCGAGACTCCGAAAGCACACTTATTTGGATTCATTTTCAAACCATGTCTTCTAGTACACTCCAAAGTCTTTCTCAAATCGGCTAAATGCCCTTCATGGTTTCTAGACTTAACCACCACGTCATCAATATAAATCTCCACAACTTTGCCGATCAACTCATGAAAGATGTAATTCATAGCTCGTTGATAAGTTGCACCGGCATTCTTTAACCCGAATGTCATGACGATCCATTCAAATAAACCAATATGACCGGGGCATCTCAAGGTCGTCTTTGAAATATCTTCTATTGCCATGAAAATCTGGTTATAACCAAAGATTCCCGTCCATAAAGCTAATAATTTCATATCCAAATTGCCGCATCTACCAGCAAGTCGGCAACTGGCATTGGGTATCCATCCATCGGAGTAGCTTTATTAAGGTTCCTAAAATCTATGCATACCCTCATCTTCCCATTCTTCTTGTACACAGGGACTATATTTGAAATCCACTCTGCATACCTGCATGGGCGAATGAAGTTTGCTTCTAACAATCTTTCAATCTCCTTCTTCACATCGGCCAGTACCTCCTCTTTATAAATTTTCCGTGGAGGTTGTTTGTAAGGACGATATCCAGATTTAATAGGTAATCGATGTTCAACAATAGAACGATCCAATCCGGGCATTTCTGTATAATCCCAAGCAAAACAATCTTTAAACTCCTTTAAAAGTTCTATCAATCGTGCTCTATATACTGGATTCAAACTTGCACTAATATACATCGGCCTTGGCTTAGCTTCATCACCAACATTTATCTCTTCTAACTTGTCGGCCGACATAAAACCTCGCCCCAGTTTTCCTTTGTTGCCATCGATTGGATTACCCATTAAAAATTACTATGAGAGCCGACTGCTTGGATCGGCTGTTGATCTCTATTGAAAACATTCACAGGACCTTCTTCCCATACTTTGCCGGAGAAACAATCAATGCCATCATATTCCCAATAAGCGTGCTCGAGCAAAGAACACTTACGGAATCATCGGCGTGCACAACTTCAATGTCATATCCAACCCACCCGAATAAGAATCGGTGCATGGTTGAAGGAATGCAACAATTGGCATGAATCCAGTCCCTTCCCGTAAGTAGGTCTGTATGCCCCTTGCCGTCAATGACAAAGAAGGTAGTGATCAAAGTCTTTGATCCAATCATCAACTCAACATGTACAGCTCTCCTCGAGTGTCGGAAGGATTGCCGGCAAAATCCCCTCGAGAATCATGTCGGTCTTCAACAAATCTTCACTTGTCATCCCAAGCTTCCTCGAAGGTGGTATATGGCATGATGTTGATAGCAGCTCCTCCATCAACAAACATCTTGGTCGAGGTTTGCCGTTGACATATCCTTTCAAATAAAGTGGTTTCAAATGGCGATGTTTGGTCGGGCTTGTCGAAAGTTGCCTGTTGTGTCAATACAAGCTGAGCCATCAAATCCTGAAACTCACTTTCATCAAAATCGGAGTATACCTCTTCTTGGATATCTTGATTCTCAGGAGCTATGAATTCCGATGGGAGAAAGAAGGCCATGCATGCATCACCCGACGGGCCATGCTCATCGGGTTTCTTTTTAGGGCGCCATGCCGCTTTTTCCTCTCTGCATCGGCTTGCTCCAGTTCTTTGTTTCTCAAACGCTGAACTCTTCTTTTTTCTCGGCTCTTCCTTAGTCCCGGAGGACACCATTGTCCTTTCTCGCCGATGTATTCATGAGGATTTCCTTCTTCATTGTATCCCTTGTGATGAGTCCATCGTCGATCCGCAAACCTCTTTCTTTGCTGATTTTCAAAACTATCTATTTTTACGCCCGATCGTCCTCGGAAATTGTATTCCAAGTCTTTCATGGACTGGGCGGCGGTTGACTTCGAGATTGCCTGTATCCGAAATACGATCACCGTGCATTCGGGGCAATTATTTCTAGCAGGCAACTTCAAGCCTTCATTCTAGCAATGTTTAAAGAATGAACACCCCCAATGAGACTGCTCCATTTCCCTTACGTGCTCTTCTTGCTCTCTGCGATACACTTCTTCTTCATATCTCCTATGTTCTTCTATAAACCTTTGCTCTTCATAATATTCCCGTTCTCTTTGCCTCGCCACTTGTTCAGCAGAATACGTGATGTAACCTTAGGCTTAGAAGTTTCACCTTTTTGGGTTCGGCTATTCTTGAACCGAACTTTCTCTTTCAGCTCCTCAGTCGTAATCTGCTGATTAGGGTCGACAGCACCGTTCTTCTTTGCTCTGTCAGAGGTTAACACCTTCACCTTACCTTTTCCTTTGGGATCATCTGCAGAAACCATACTTACAGAGAAAGAAATCATGTTCTGAGGGAAAGGCTGACCGTCAACCTTCATTTTGCCATCAAACTTCAGATGTCCCTCTTAGATAGCCTTCTGAATCCGAACCCTGAACACTCGGCAATCATTGATAGAGTGAGAATTAGTGTTATGATAGCCACAATATTTCTTGTCTTTCACTCCTTCGGGGCGCAGCATAGGATGTCCATCTGGCAGTTTGATGCGTCCTTCCCTCACTAACAAATTAAAAAGCTTATCTAACTTGGAGACGTCAAAATCATAAGCTCCCTTTTGTTGCCTCAACCAACGCTGGCTAACCTGAGTAGGTTCCTTCGCCCAAGTCAATTCAGCTGCAGCTATCTCATCATCATCATCATACTCATCTGCTTCTTCCAGGAAACTTTGATACATTTCACTAGCAATGTTCCCCTTTTGGAAGCGGTTGTCTCTCTTGAACCCCTGAGCTTGATTACTCATAGCAGCCAGTCGTTGTGAAAGTTGACCAAGGTCATCAAATTCCATGCCGAACAGCGACTTCTCTCGACATTCGGCCGCATGCTCTCGCTATCGCCATCCCAGGCAACCGATCATCCGTAAGTTCAATGAATAACAAAGGTTCTTGGTCTCTCTAAATCTGCGAAGATACTCCTGCGGTGTTTTATTAGCTCTCTGTCTCAGACTCATGAGGTCGACTAGCTTCTTTTCATTAGTACCCGTGAAGAAATATGCATGAAACTTTTGTTCCAGTTCTGCCCACGTACCAATGGAATGGGGCAATGATGAGGTAAACCATGAGAAAGCTGGCCCCCGTGAGGGACAAGGGAAAATACCGAATCCTCCAAGCTTCATCCGTGGATGCTTCCCCAAGTTGCATCAAGTACCGACCTATATGTTCCACGGTGCTAGTATCATCTTGACCAAAAAAACTTAGTCAAGTCCGTCGGAGGTTTCACCCTCGGAGGAAGTGCGACTCTATTGTACCATTCTGGATAAGGAGACTTGTATGAATAGGATTGATTCTTTGGCTTTAGGCCGAACCGATGCTTTGCATCATATCGACCATCCTATGCATGATGATATCAACATCCGACTTCGGGTTCCACGTGCTTGTCTTCCGTAAGGTATTCCCGATGCGCTCCCGTATCCCGGATTCGGCAAAAAGCATCTAGAGCAATGTAATCAAAATTCTTGGTATCCATCTCCATACATGTTTCTCTGCCGATGCGTTCGATTTGGAGATACCTTGAAAGCCGACCGTGGTACATCTTACATTGTACCAAATGTTACCCGACCATAAGTAGGAGGTTGCTGTTTTTCATTAGGGATTGGTCCATCTTTGTTTGAACCAGATGCTCCTTCACCTCCCTCAGGCTTTTCTTGGTACTTTGGTGGATTGAAAAGCGTTGGTCCACGAATTGGGTCCTGCATTCTCCTCAAAATACTTATCGGTAGTTGGGCCGAAGGTACTAACCATGATCGCATCGAAAAGTGTTCAAGAAGGTCGTGTTATGATTTGTAATAGTTTCTCCCAAAGCTTTGTGAACCAACTCCGACACCTTTTGAGCTTCTTCTTCTTCGGTGTAATCGACCGATGCGGAAGAAGAACCCTTAGCAACGATTGCTTTTGGATGATCTTATTGCTCTTGTTCTTGGAGAAGGACATCAAACATTTCTCGCTGAAACCGATTACATGCTTGTTGCACCAACTCTCTTACATCTTCAGGCAGTTCATCCAAAGTCACATCCAGAACGTGATTGTTGCTGATTTCAGACATCTTGAGCAACGTGGTCCCACCGGGCGTGCCAAAAAGTGTGTTGACACAAAAAGTGACTCTGCGCCTAACACACAGCAAGCCGAAAAAAGCGTGGCTTCAATCGGACAGCCGCACGGTCTGGAGATCCGGAAGCGTGCCAGTCAGTTTGACCTGAAAACTGACAAGGGACAAAGAAACTGTTAAATACAAAATCGAACGTCATCGGATGAGACCGCATACGGTTCCGCATATACGGCCCCCGAAGCCACTTATTTACGACATACGGCTATAGAAGTCATGCGCCAACCATGCATACGATTCATTCGGCTAATATAAAGACAAAACACGTGAAGCATTGATTGCCGAACATGCATGCATGAGAAGACATGTTTGAACAAGTGAAAATTGATCATAAGTTGAAGCATAACCAAGCTTGGCAATCCAAATAGGCTTCGGGGTCCATGAAGAAGGAACAAGTAAATTAAATACAAACGGATCTATCAGATTGAATCGAATTCTAGTCCACCGGATGACTAGCTCTAAAAAAACCCAAAAGCCTGCATCTACCGCATGATACTCAGCTCTGTCAAGACCTATCTATATCTCATAAGCTTGAACCCGCAACACGTGACAACCTAGATTAATTTAACTTGACCAATGCAAGCGCTAGATTTAATCATCATGAAAAGATATACGTGAAGGCATAAAAGACAGATTAAATATGTAAAAGATATGAGGCCAAGCTCCATCAATCTAGATTGGACAAAGAGTGATGCAATAATTAAATAAATAAATAAATAAAGCATGCAACACTACGGGTAACTTAATATATCTACTAGATCTTGCCAAATCTAATAGAGCCGATAACTAATCCTTGCTCGCTAAGCTATCAAGCGGGCGCCGCCGCCGCCATCTAGTCGAGATAAACAAAGCATAAACAAAGACTCTGATAACTATCTTGCCTCGCTAAGCTATCAAGCGGACGCCTGCCGCACGGCCATCTAGTCGAGATAAACAAAGCATAAGCAAAAGACTTCCTGATCATCAAGCAGACGCCTGCCGCACGGCCATCCAGTCGAGACGAGCAAGACTACTTGCATCAACATCTAAATCCACCGCATGATACTAGACATGATAGCAAGGTTGTCGGAACTTACGGAGGTCGACGGATCGATGGCTCCTCTCGAAGAACTTGACGACCGACACAAAAGGACTCGAAACTTGGCACGGGGCCGTTGTGTTGATTTGATTGTGAATATCCTTTACAATGGTCGAGGGTCTATATTTATACCTGGACATAACATGAATCCTAAGAGACTACGATTTACACAATATATTAAAGGTAACGCAAAAAGTATGGCGATTCTCTTGCAATGGTCTTCCTCGAGTCCTTGATCATCACGTTCTTCGCCCGATTCGGCTTCTTACTTGCCACATTTTACTTCCCGAACGGAGCCACCGCCTTCAAAGATAGCCGATCGCATGAATGTTTGCCGAATCGCCTAGAGTTAGCCGACCGCACGGATGCTTACCGAACTGCCCAGAGCTAGCCGAATGGATGCTTGCCGAATGCTCCTGAATACTTGCTTCTGCCACGTACTGGCCCATCTGTCTTCTCGGCCTTTACCAAAATCCACGAGGTATAGTACACCATCTCCCTACGCCGCGGTCCCCTTCCACGGTGGCCCCGTAGGATGGGTATACGCTACGCTCGTCCCGATTATCCGTTCTCGTCGAAGATAGTACAAGGGAGCTTACCGCCATTAGCATGCGACTAGTACTATCCAATAACCTCATGATCCAAGGGCCAAGGCAACGAACGGTGCTTAACCGACTCACAAGTGGGACGACACTACACCAGGGGCACTAGCCCTTCCCCGGTGCAAGTCACACCACCCGGTCTCAATTTACTCATCATCATGCTCTTGTTGCGTACCCTTGACCCGATCAAAGTGAAGGGATACCAACAAGTAACATCAGTTTTTCGTAACTGCCCTCAACGGGGATATGGTTATCATACCTTTAAAAACATTTCATAAACCTTTGCTTTCTGCAGGGCCAAGCATACACTAGCATTTTCAAAATCAAAACAGGTATCCAGGGTATATATCAAGGTACGGTAAATGCATCAAATTAGGATATCACACAACTCCTGTTACCTAATGCATCACATCATCAACATACGATATAAAAGATTTTTGAAATACAAAGAAGGGTCTGAATGCATCCGGGGCTTGCCTTGGGGCTTGACGAAGTTAGGAGCAGCTACCCAATCACCGAGATCGAACCCAACCTTCTCACGATGATCACTTTCTTCCAGAACTGGAGTTGGATTAACTCCCTCCTCAGACGGTATAGCTACACGAGTGGAATGCATGATCACGATGCAGTAATAAAAAGAGCATGCGATAATGATGCAACGATTGTTAACCTGTCTTGAGTACAACTTTCCTTCACGGTATAGTTGCACTTAGAAAGTATAACTAGCGTCGACGACGACCCGACTAGCGATACGCAATCAACATGAAATGCCGAAGGTCATTAGGGTTAATGACCTAGGGTCATCACTCAATTCCAAAAATCAGGCAACCCTAATAGTGATTAAGGTTGATTACTAATTTATTAACCATTTTTACAGTTTTTTGAAAGCCGCTAATTAACTTGCTAATTGGAGATTAATTACACCCTAATTAGTTAAAGGATTAATTAAGGTATTAATTAAGCATAATACAAAAATTAATCAAAACATGATCAAACTTCATAATTAAGATCATTATCATCTAATTAGCACACAAAACAAAACTCATGATTTTTGGACTTATATTTTAATTATTAAAAATCATGGAAGTGGCATTTATTAATTAAAAGAGCAAATTTTAATTGTAAACAAAAGTTACCGAAAACCGAGTTAGTATTTTTCCTAGGTAGAGCACCATTCAGGGGATCACATACATATTTTTGTCAACATTTTATCTGCCAAAAATAAATACTAATGAAAAGATGAAAAGCAGCTTTTAAAAACAAACAAAGAAAAAGGAAAAACACAACCCTCCCCTTTGCGGGCCACTGTGCGACCTGAGCGGCCCAACTTGGCCCAGTCCGAGCCGGCTTGAGACGGGCACAGCCCGGCCCAAGCGGCCTGCACCGCGCGCGCAGGTGCTTTTGCAAAAAGAACCCTGAACTTTTGAGTAACCTCGTTTCGCTATTCGCACTATTTCAGCAGACGCAGGCTTTGCACCTAACACCCCGAATATAATCGTCTTTGCATTGGGGAAGTCCCTGGCCGGCACCCGTGCACTGGAATGCACAGAGCGACGGTGACACGGTTTGCGACGGCCGGTCCGGCCGTCGAGTGGCTCACCGACGACCTTAAGGTGGCCACGACCCTATAGCTATAGCCTGCGCACCCCTAGGATGCCCTAGCGCGGAGTGAGGAGCTGCGTAGCATAGCTAGCCGCGGCAACCACCACGCGGACCGGTGTACCGGTGCGGCGATGCCGTTCTGGTGAAGACGAGCAGCGGAAAAGGAAGGGTAGAGGCGCGTGAGCAACAGCAGCTTACTGCAAACACCGGGTCGACGTTGGTCGAGGGGGAGATGTTCTGCACAGAGCTAACCGCGTGCGGATGGTGAGCTCGGCGGCGCGCTCACGCCGGTGAGACGGCGTTCCTGCGTGTCCGGCACGATAAAGACCGAACTGCAGAGCCGATGAACTTCAGCATGCCAGGGCGAAACTGGTGATCAGGTTGGTTGGGCTGTAGATGAGCTAGAGAAGGCTATCCAGGTGAGGGTGGCTCGGTGGCGGTCGGTGCCCGTCGCCGGAGAAGACACAGCAGCGAGGGGTATTCCGGCGGCAATAGACCGCGCGGGCGAGCTCAGGGGAGCCGCCGGGGCGTTGCGGAGCTAGGTGAGCGTGCAATTGGACGGAGGTAGTACGGTGACGGGGAATTTGCTGGCGATGGCAAGAACTGCCGGCGGTGCCAGAGAAAGGAAGAAGGCGACGATGATGACCAGCGCCGGCTTTTATAGGGCATGGATGGCTTGGCGAGGTGGCACGAGCCTTCGCGACGGCGAGGAGCTGGTTGGTGGCACGGGAAAACCGGGAAACGACGAGAGTAGCCACGGCGGTGGTCGACCGGCCGCCCGGCATGGGCAAGGGTGAGGTGCCCCCCTGTTATTTAGCAGCACGTTGCCCGGCTCAACATTTTCTTTTTCAAAATTACTCTAAAAATTTGAACTGTACTAAACAAATCTTCCAAAATATAGATTGCACAAAATTTATTGCTCTACAACTTTCATTAAGGAAGTTCAGTCAGATTCCAAATCAATTTTGAATTTGCATTTTAAATTTGAAAATAGAGCAAAAGCCCTACTTTTGGGGATTTAAAATTACTTTCAAATTTTGAATAAAAAATGAAAATCTCCAAAAATAAAAGTTGTTCCATTTATCAAGATCTACAACTTTCATGTAGAAAGTTTTTCATGAAACTAAATAATTTTTGAATTGGAGCTTAAAAATCAAAAGGGGACAATTTCCAATTTAAAGAACTTTTTGAAATTACTCCAAATTTTATTCAAAAACTTGAAAAACTTTATATACCAAAGTTGTAGAGCTCAAAGAGATGCACAAACTATATTTTTTTTAAGTTCTCCCAAATTTTGAATATTTTGAGATGAAATTTGTAAAGGGGGCAAAAAAACACTTTGGAATTTCAAGCTTTTGAAGAGGAATTTCAAAATGGACTTTTGGGCAATTAATTAATGATGTTGTGACACTTTTCAAACCCAACCAATGACACACTTTCAAAGTACAAAGTTCATACTTTGAAATAGTACCAAAGTTCGGTAACTTTTATTTGCAAAATTAATTACGGTTAGCTCCTCAAAAGTGAACTTGAAATTCAAACCCAACACTTAACCCACTAGGGTTAGGGTTTGGGATTGATTCCAAATTCAATCTTGATTCTTTCTTTTGTATCCTTTGACTTATAAAACATTTTTGGAATGTTAATCATAGTTAGCCAAACACTTGCAAACATCAAGGTAGGTTTTAGTGGATTACTTTTATAAACAAGATTAAACTTGCAAGTGAAATTTAAAAGGTGTACACATATACATACGATATGAAAGAGCGCAAATAACCCTAGAATTAAATAAACTCATTTTAATTGTACTCATTAGGGTTCTCTAATCATGAATGCTCATGCAATGATGATGATGACATGGCAGGTTTAGGTTAACGTAACACCAGGGGTGTTACATTATATTCCCCTTAAAAGGAATCTCGTCCCGAGATTCAAAGCTTAGGGCTAAGTAATGGAAAAGGAAATGTATCAAGTAATACATCTTACATGGTTTCATAAGGAAGGTAGAAGGGCTCATATTACAAGTCTCATCTTTTCAGAAAGTCACGATTCTTAGAAACGAACCGTGGCTTAGGAGAAGGAAGGAAGAAACGCTGGAAAGTGCTCATTCAAAGATTCCTCAAGGAACACATCTGGAAACTCACGCACCCACGTATATATCTTTGATTTCTTGCACACCGAGGTTGCATTAATCGTCTCAACCGCTCTCTTGGGAGTCGAAATTGGATAAGAAGAGGAGACCTGATTATCGAGGCAGAACAACTTAATGGTTCTATTCAGTGCATCTATCACAGCGCCGTAATGTCGAAACCAATTCATCCCAAGGATCACATCTATGTTCTGGTCCTTCAGTACTATCAGATCCGTGGGATAGAGATATCCACCAAGAGATATAGGGACCTGATATACCATTTCCCGGGTGTGTATACGCCCTCCCGGCGATTGCACCAAAAACTCATCTTTAATTTCTTTTATAGGGATTTCATGCTTTGTAACAAAAGTACGGTTGATGAATGTATGCGATGCACCAGAATCAAATAATGTAATTGCAGGGTGACTGGCAACGGGAAACATACCCATTAAAACAGGTTCTCCTTTAAGAACATCGCCCGGTTTGAACGTGATACACACGCCCGATTTCTTCCCCCATTCACCTTCGGGACATGCCGTGATTTACCCCCCGCCTTGATCCTCGATATCGCTGACCGCCCGACCCTTCTTTGGGAGGTTGGAAGTATTCTGGATTGGGTAGGGCAATATCGAACATAGTGTGGCTCTCCACAATTAAAACAGGGACCTCTACCAGTGGACGAAGCCTGGGGAGTTGGTGGAGTGGGAGTTCGAATACCTTGGGTATTCGGCTGCTGTGGATAGGTTGTGGCAACAGGGTGAGTGTACACCTGTTGCCCTTGGGCTTCTTCTTCCGCGTGGTGGGTAGTAATAGGGTTGGTGGCTTTGCTTTGTACCGTTGATGATTGCGGGATGGCCGGTGGTTATCTTTGAGTAGGGTGGAATAAAACCTTAAAGGGCGTTTACGATTCCGCCGGATAGGTTAGAGGAAACACGTCGCTCTTCACTCTTCTGTTTAAGCATAGATCTTTCATAGGATATGGCGATATCCACCGCCTCATAGAAGGTGGCAGTTGGGTTGGCGGTAAGGTGAGTTTCAATTTCACTCTTTAAACCCCGAACAAAACATTTCTTCTTCTTACTTGTCGGTGTCCACATGTTCCGTGCATACTTGTGATAGATGACTAAACATGTTCACATACTTGCACCAACTGTTCGACCACCCTGCTTCAATGCTAGAAACTCTTCCAAATTTTGCTTGTATCACCCCGTCGAATGAAATGCTGACGGAAGGCATCTCGGAACATGGCCCAAGTAATTTGTTGTCCAACGGGCTGACGTGCGAGAAAGTTTGCCCACCATGCTGATGCAGGGCCTCTCAACTGTTGGGCGGCAAACTTGGGTTTCAACAGGTCTGGACAACCCTCTAACAAGTCAAACTTCTGATCTACGATACAAAGCCAATCATTAGCTTCTAAGGGTTCCTCAGCCCTAGTGAAAACTGGCAGACGGGTCTCTGTAAAGTCCGCATACGTGATCTCGTCATGATTATGATGGCCACGATTCTCATAGGGTGCATTTTGATTGTGCTGACTCATTTCCCGTAGCAGACGAGCATTCTCAGTGGTAGCATTTACTAAGGCTGCCACTGCTTCAGCCAAAGACTGTGGTGTGGGTGGTGCCTGCGGGGCTACACCTCCCTCGTGTGAAGAACCAGCGCTAGTATGGCCAGACATCTGTTATAGACAAGATCATATTTATTCACGAGCAGATGTATTGAACTCAAAGCATTACACAAATTAGCCACATGCCCTTCTGTAGAAAGAAGAGATAAAATCTATAAGATTGAGATCCTTAGGGCTAGCAAGAATAGGATTGATGTTACTTAGCCCAACCACTTTGCAAACGGGGATATGATTTTAAACATGTGAATTAAACATGATGCATGATCGAACCTACGGATCAAGCAAAAACCTTTTAAACTAGCATAAGCATACTTTTAGTAATATAGGGCAAAAAGAAAACAACATGATACTCCGCTTAAGACTCTTTTAAATAGCACCTGGAAAGGCTACTAGAAAGGATTAAGACGGAGCAGAAGCAATTTGGACCAAACACATTTAACTTTTGGATCCAAAACATTTTGAAGTTTTTGAAAAGTAATACTGTGAATATCTTTGCAAGTACCGCTCTGATACCCTCTGTGGCAGAACCTTCTAAATTATATGGCCCACAAGCACCTGACATTGTCCCTAAGACCTCCGTCGGCTATGCTTGTATACCACATAACCTAGAACGTTCCGTCGGGTGGATCCCCGATAAACCACGATTCCTCCAGGATCGATACTTACAGAGACATCACAGTATTACAACAGTTTTCATACAAAATACCAGAGTAGCGGAAGACTTACAATAACTTAATTTACAAAACTTTTATCAAACTTATACAAACAAGAGTAGCATTATTATAAAACAGCGGAAGTATCATTACGTAACTTTATTACAAACACACAACGAAAGCGCCCTGCCCATGGGCCACACAATCTACTCTTCTTCAGATACTTCTTCAACGACCGTCATGCAGCAAGGGCCATAACACACACACGCCACGCGGTTCACCCGCAACAGGGGTTAAACAAACCCCGAGTATAAAAAAGTACTCGCAAGACTTACCCGACCAAAAAAAATGGGGGAGAAGACTTCGGGAATGCTTGGCTAATAGGAATCAAGGTAAGGCTTTAGCAAGATCAAATGACACCTTTGCCCAAAAAGAGACTAAGCCAATCCTTACTATGCCAATCACTTGTCAACCATGTAACGGATTCAAAACTTCTCATCATCAACTTCCATCATTACTACGATGCTGGTGCAAGGATCAAGTCTCCCATATCGTGGAGCAACGACGATTCGAATCGCTTTATATACCCAGCTGGGGCTTCCTAGCCACACGATGTATGCAGGACCGAACATCTTACATACATCAACTCACGCTTGCATTTCTCCCGGCCAGAACGGGTCCTAGCCACGAGGTATAGTACACCATCTCCCCTACGCCGCGGTCCCCTTCCACGGTGGCCCGTAGGATGGGTACACGCTACGCCGTCCCCGGTTATCCGTTCTCGTCGAAGATAGTACAAGGGAGCTTACCGCCATTAGCATGCGACTAGTACTATCCAATAACCTCATGATCCAAGGGCCAAGGCAACGAACGGTGCTTAACCGACTCACAAGTGGACGACACTACACCAGGGAACTAGCCCTTCCTGGTGCAAGTCACACCACCCGGTCTCAATTTACTCATCATCATGCTCTTGTTGCGTACCCTTGACCCGATCAAAGTGAAGGGATACCAACAAGTAACATCAGTTTTTCGTAACTGCCCTCAACGGGGATATAGTTATCATACCTTTAAAAACATTTCATAAACCTTTGCTTTCTGCAGGGCTAAGCATACACTAGCATTTTCAAAATCAAAACAGTATCCGGTATATATATCAAGGTACGGTAAATGCATCAAATTAGGATATCACACAACTCCTGTTACCTAATGCATCACATCATCAACATACGATATAAAAAGATTTTTTGAAATACAAGGAAGGGTCCGAATGCATCCGGGCTTGCCTTGGGGCTTGACGGTTAGGAGCAGCTACCCAATCACCGAGATCGGACCCAACCTTCTCACGATGATCACTTTCTTTCAGAACTGGAGTTGGATTAACTCCCTCCTCAGACGGTACAGCTACACGAGTGGAATGCATGATCACGATGCAAAGAATAAAAAAGAGCATACGATAATGATGCAACGATTGTTAACTTTGTCTTGAGTACAACTTTCCTTCACGGTATAGTTGCACTAAGGAAGTATAACTAGCGTCGACGACGACTGACTAGCGATACGCAATCAACATGAAATGCCGAAGGTCATTAGGGTTAATGACCTAGGGTCATCACTCAATTCCAAAATCAGGCAACCCTAATAGTGATTAAGGTTGATTACTAATTTATTAACCATTTTTACAGTTGTTGAAAGCCGCTAATTAACTTGCTAATTGGAGATTAATTACACCCTAATTAGTTAAAAAAGGATTAATTAAGGTATTAATTAAGCATAATACAAAAATTAATCAAAACATGATCAAACTTCATAATTAAGATCATTATCATCTAATTAGCACACAAAACAAAACTCATGATTTTTGGGCTTATATTTTAATTATTAAAAATCATGGAATTGGCATTTATTAATTAAAAGAGCAAATTTTAATTGTAAACAAAAGTTACTGAAAACCGAGTTAGTATTTTTCCTAGGTAGAGCATCATTCGGGGATCACATACATATTTTTGTCAACATTTTATCTGCCAAAAATAAATACTAATGAAAAGATGAAAAGCAGCTTTTAAAAACAAACAAAGAAAAAGGAAAAACACAACCCTCCCCTTTGCGGGCCACTGTGCGACCTGAGCGGCCCAACTTGGCCCATCCGAGCCGGCTTGAGACGGGCACAGCCCGGCCCGGCGGCCTGCACAAGCCAGTGTGCTTTTGCAAAAAAGAACCCCGAACTTTTGAGTAACCTCGTTTCGCTATTCGCACTATTTCAGCAGACGTGCTTTGCACCTAACACCCCGAATATAATCGTCTTTGCATTGGGGAAGTCCCTGGCCGGCACCCGTGCGCTGGAATGCACAGAGCGACAGTGACACGGTTTGCGACGGCCGGTCCGGCCGTCGAGTGGCTCACCGACGACCTTAAGGTGGCCACGATCCTATAGCTATAGCCTGCGCACCCCTAGGATGCCCTAGCGCTGGAGCGAGGAGTCGCATAGCATAGCTAGCCGCTGCAACCACCACGCGGACCGTGTACCGGCATGGCGATGCCATTCGTGAAGACGAAAGCAAATGAAAAGGAAGGGTAGAGGCGCGTGAGCAACAAAGCAGCCTTTCGCGAACACCGGGTTGACGTTGGTCGAGGCGGAGATGTTCTGCACAGAGCTAACCGCGTGCGGATGGTGATCTCGGCGGCGCGCTCACGCCGGTGAGACGGCGTTCCTGCGTGTCCGGCACGATAAAGACCGAACTGCAGAGCCGATGAACTTCAGCATGCTAGGGCGAAACAGGTGATCAGGTTGGTTGGGCTGTAGATGAGCTAGAGAAGGCTATCTAGGTGAGGGTGGCTCGGTGGCGGTCGGTGCCCGTCGCCGGAGAAGACACAGCAGCGAGGGGTATTCCGGCGGCAATAGACCGCGCGGGCGAGCTCAGGGGAGCCGCCGGGGTGTTGCGGAGCTAGGTGAGCGCGCAATTGGACGGAGGTAGTACGGTGACGGGGAATTTGCTGGCGATGGCAAGAACTGCCGGCGGTGCCAGAGAAAGGAAGAAGGCGACGATGATGACCAGCGCCGGCTTTTATAGGGCATGGATGGCTTGGCGAGGTGGCACGAGCCTTCGCGACGGCGAGGAGCTGGTTGGTGGCACGGGAAAACCGGGAAACGACGAGAGTAGCCACGGCGGTGGTCGACCGGCCGCCCGGCATGGGCAAGGGTGAGGTGCCCCCCTGTTATTGTAGCACGCTGCCAGCTCAACATTTTCTTTTTTCAAAATTACTCTAAAAATTTGAACTGTACTAAAAAATCTTCCAAAATACAGATTGCACAAAATTTATTGCTCTACAACTTTCATTAAGGAAGTTCAGTCAGATTCCAAATCAATTTTGAATTTGCATTTTAAATTTGAAAATAGAGCAAAAGCCCTACTTTTTTTGGGGATTTAAAATTACTTTCAAATTTTAAATAAAAATGAAAATCTCCAAAAATAAAAGTTGTTCCATTTATCAAGATCTACAACTTTCATGTAGAAAGTTTTTCATGAAACTGAATAATTTTTGAATTGGAGCTTAAAAATCAAAAGGGGACAATTTCCAATTTAAAGAACTTTTTGAAATTACTCCAAATTTTATTCAAAAACTTGAAAAACTTTATATACGAAAGTTGTAGAGCTCAAAGAGATGCACAAACTGTATTTTTTTGAAGTTTTCCCAAATTTTGAATATTTTGAGATGAAATTTGTAAAGGGGGCAAAACACTTTGGAATTTCAAGCTTTTGAAGAGGAATTTCAAAATGGACTTTTGGGCAATTAATTAATGATGTTGTGACACTTTTCAAACCCAACCAATGACACACTTTCAAAGTACAAAGTTCATACTTTGAAATAGTACCAAAGTTCGGTAACTTTTATTTGCAAAATTAATTACGGTTAGCTCCTCAAAAGTGAACTTGAAATTCAAACCCAACACTTAACCCACTAGGGTTAGGGTTTGGGATTCGGATTCCAAATTCAATCTTGATTCTTTCTTTTGTATCCTTTGACTTATAAAACATTTTGGAATGTTAATCATAGTTAGCCAAACACTTGCAAACATCAAGGTAGGTTTTAGTGGATTACTTTTATAAACAAGATTAAACTTGCAAGTGAAATTTAAAAGGTGTACACATATACATACGATATGAAAGAGCGCAAACAACCCTAGAATTAAATAAACTCATTTTAATTGTACTCATTAGGGTTCTCTAATCATGAATGCTCATGCAATGATGATGATGACATGGCAGGTTTAGGTTAACGTAACACCAGGGGTGTTACAAACGTTTAGTCTCATACTAGGTAAATACCCGTGCGTTGCAACGGAAATATATAATACCACGATAATATATTTATGAGCATGTGTTGCACTACTACCTCAAATAGATTATGCAATCGTGATATTTGAAACTTTAAAACTATATAAATTTTCAAGAACGATAGAAGTTAAAATATAATTTAAATTTTTTGATTGTATTACTTAGTATCTACGATACGCAAAAGATAGACTTGCACGTTTTTAGGAATTAAAGTTTTCTTAGATTTCCTTCCAATATTAAGACCAGACATCACAAAAAGTTATAAACTTATATACATCACTACGAAATTTCACAAGTCACGATGTAATGGAATACTCATTAATATATGGTTCAAACATAAGACATGTAACTTTAAAGAATCAATGACATAATAAATGCAATTCTAATTCACAATAAAGTTGCTAATTGGCAACCATGTCAGGCACGGTGGCCGGGACATTTATGTCATCCCAAAGTTAAATGTTCCAACAGTTCTTCCATCCAAGAACATATCAACAAGTCATACACTATTTGTCTCTCTTATTTTTTAGACATCCTCTATTACCTAAAATAGAAATTGATACCGCAAATATCAATAATAAAAGGATACAAATATAAAAAATATAACAAGTAAAAACATTACTTTATTTATGGAGTTAGAACCTCTTTCCATATATATACGATATTTCTCGTGAATATATCCATTGCCGGTTTATTCTTTCTCTTTCCTTACTCTTTCCTCTTGTTGTTTATCCATTGCCGGTTTATCCATTTATGGAGTTAGAACCTCTTCATGACATCCTTACTCTTTCCTCTATACATATATACTGTTTCTTTTGACCAAAAACATTGTGGTCGTCTGGGCCTGCTGCTATGCTACTGCTGCGCGCCACCTGGTCACCTACTGCTAGGCCCGGATCCGAGCAAGGTGAGCAGGGCGGCCACTCCTGCCTTGGACGCCAAAGGGCCCCAATAGCCATGTGTTATAGTCTCTACAGGTATCTATATACTAGTGAAAAGCGGTTGCGTTCCTGGAAAGGGGATGGGGCCACGTCATCCAAAAAAGATATCGGCCATCGGATCGCGATCGAACGGCTCAAAACACTGCAAAAGTCGCTTTCGTGGGCACTATTTGTTACTGTTCATATACTGTTTATCTACAGTTTCACTGTTCATAGAGAAATTGCTACGCGTACACGAGAAACATACCCGAAAGATTAAAATAAACTATTGTTCTTTCTAGAAAATTTCCAAGAAAATACTTGAATAAACTAAAATTACTGTAGAGCCTACCAAAATATTTTCGACCTCTTCTTCATCATCCAAAAATCCAGAATAATTTATTCGCGTTTTGCCAACAAACTTAAAAAGTTTATATCTCATCTATCTTAACTCTCAATCTTGTAATTCTTCCACCAAAAATCTTCTAAAATAAAACCCTATATATTCAATTCATTTTTTCTAATTTTTGTTGGTTGTTACAAAAACAAATAGCACTTTTCTTGAAGGGTCTTTCTTCAATTACAACATAGTACGATGCGCACCTACAATTAATATAATTATGATCTTTCTTTGTTTTAAAAATAACGTATATCTATTTGTATGTCGATAATTGTAGTAAAAAAAATATAATTATATAATGCTTGTAAATAACAACACCGGATAAAATAAAATTACAACCAACGAAAAACCGCGTAGAATCGTATTCCAACAACCGAATATACTAAAAATCAATAAAACTAAATAACTTAGAATTAGTATGAATATACATATTAAAACTCAAATTCATATAACATCAACGATAATAAAAAGTATATAATGTCATTAGCCACAAAATAAAAAAGATTTTAAATAGTTTAAATGGCACATATTAGTTATTACATTAAAGTTGATTTTTTGAACATTACTAAATAGTTCTACATACAAGTTTTAGATAGTCTTACAGATGCACCAATTTTGTTGTAACACATATTAAACAATTCAAAAAACCTCCTCAAAAAATTTTTTAAATTAACCTTTGCTATACGTTTTTGATTATTTTATAGAACAAACCTCGAGAACTGTATATACCAATCGGTTAAATTATAAAAAGAACTGTATATACTAATAAAATAAAATCTAATTGGACTACAATTGTTACTTTATTAAATTAATATGAGCCGATGAATCGTGATTAGACAGCTCAAACCACTCTGAAAATCGGCTTGTCCAAACACCGTTAATTCTAGCGAAGACCGCATAGAATCGTATTCCAAAGAATTCAATATACTAAAAATCGATAAAACTAAATAATATTTACTGAATAAATAGTTTGCAATTTTTTAAAAAAAATCACCAATATATGAATAATTTAAGAACATACAATGTAACATCCTAGGTTTTCCAAATACCAAAAATCAACTTTTTAAAACTTTTCTTGTAAGGTGTGATGCATGTAGTTTCTAGGTCAAACCTCGGCCAAACATGGGAGAAGTTTGCTAGTGAATCGTTGCATTCATTTAGATTGGTTGTAGGAGAGTGCTTTGTTTCTGCATTGGTTTTCGGGTTTGAGTTTTGTTGAAATCGGAGTACGCAAATTCGTAGCATTTCTCCCTTGAAATTTTCCTTCCAAAAGCCCTTCTGAATCCTACTCGAACCTCCTTGAGTCAACTAAAGGAAGAGTCCCTTCCCCTTTTATCTCGAGAAGCCACTCTAGTTTCTCTCCTCTTGCATCCCTCCCAAATCCTACTTGAACCCTCCACTAATCACTTTGGCAAAACAGCAAAACCATCATAAGAATAGAAAAGGGGAAAAAGAAAAACCCTTCCTCCCTCTCCAGCCGGCTTGGGCCCAGCCCAGCTCGCCTCCCCCTCTCCCATCATGCAGCCCCGGCGCCACCACCACACTGGGCCTCGGCCTCCCTCCCCCGAGGCCCGGCCCAGCCGCCCCATGGCCCAAGTGGAGGAGCGCCTCACTCGAAAACCCTAGGCGGGAGCGGCTCCCGGCCGCCAACGCTGCGCACGCGCGCCGTGCGAGCACGCCTCCCCACGCTAGCGGGCACGGACGCCGATGCGCGCCACGTGCCCTAGGCCCGAAGCCGACGATCCCGACCGCCCATCACCTCGGAACCCTAGGCGTGCCGAGCTATAAGAACCGAAACCGCCGCTCCTCTTCTTCTTCTGCTCCAAGCCGCCGCCATCCTCATTCTCTTCTCCCTCTCGCTTCCGTCCCAGCAGCTGGCCGGGCAGCGAGGCCGCGAGTGCGCCACCGCGCCAGCGCTCTACTCGCGACAGCCCTGAAACGCCCGCTAGCGCGAAACGCCGCGCCACGCCTCGCTGCAGCCCGATTGCGGCTGCAACGCCGCCGCAAGCCTCACCAGCAAGCGTCGCGCACGACGTCGCCCGCCAAGTCTTCGCCACCGCTGCCAGCGCGCTGCCGCGCAGCGCCTTATTCGCCAAGCCACGATGCGCCCGCGGCGACGCAGCTTGCTCCACGGACGCCGGCGTCGGCAAACGCGACTCACGCCATGACGCCCGAGCTTCCACGCCCGGCGTCGCCTCGCACCAGCACGCCGGCGAGCCTCCGCGGAAACCCCCACACGCGGCGTCGCCCACGACCACGGCCTGCGCCTTCGGCCCGAGAGCTGCGGCGGCACCACGTCGACCACCGCGACGCCCGGCTCCAACGCGGCGCGGCGTGCGTCCGTCGCGCTCCGCCCTTCCCTTGCTCCCGCGACCCGGCTACTCGGGGAGGCCAGCATCCCGTCGTCACCCGGCCCATTTGCGCGCACAGGGAAATACGCCCGTCCTCGCGGACCGAAACGCCGCCATTGCTGCGCCGAGCGCCAGGCAAATCCTGCGTCACTTCGCCATCACACATTCGCCACCACCCACAGCCTACAAGCCACGGCGTCGCGCCGGCTAGCTCCACACCGTCCCACCATCTTTGGTTGGTGCCTCCACACCGAGCAACCACCAAAGCCCGGCACCCTCCCTTGCCAAGCCGCCACGGTAAGCCACCATAGCGCCCACAAAGACTGTCCCTCCCTTGGTTCACGCTGTCCGAGCATGACACCGGCCTTCGTGCCGTGTTCTAAACCTTGCGGGAAGGTCGCAGCTAACACCCCCGAAGCTCCTGGCCTCGTCCCAGCCAACCACCAGCCAGCCGCAGCCAGCCACTGCCAGCTGCAGCCAGCCACGGCTAGCCGCTGCTGGCCAGCAGCAGGCCGCAGCTTGCCAGAGGTAGCCGCTGCTGGCCAGCCAGTGGCCAGAGCTGGCCAGGGACCCCTGCGACTGGCCACAGGCCTCCTGCCACCTCCAATGCTGCTCCATGACGCCCTACCACCTTGCCGAACCCTCTCCGCTACCGGGTGAGCTACCATGGCCCAAGACCCCACCTTTCTCTCTTCCCGTCGACGTTGGGGATGAGACCGGCCTTCGTGCCGCTGTTCTTCACCTCCGCAGGGGGAAGCTGGCCACCCTCCACCGCCTTGTTGCTCGTCCCGGCCAAGCCCGGCCTTCTCTGGCCAGTCGCAGCCACCACTGGCCAGGCTGCGGCCAGGCGCAGCCAACCACGGCCAGCCGCTGTTGGCCAGCAGCAAGCCACAGCCGGCCAGAGCTGGCCAGAGCTGGCCAGACGTGGCTACAGTGAGCCGCTGCTGGCCACCAGCCTCCTACCACCTCCAGCGATGCTCCACCGCCGGCCTCGCCACTCCATCGATAAGGTCGAGCTTTTTAGAACCTTCGCCGACATCATCCTTGACGTCGGCAAAGCCCCCTCGCTTTTAATTCTTTTCCGCCCTTGCTATTTATCTATGCACATACCGTGCCTTCGCGCCCGGTTTGTCTCATGCTATGGATATGTGCTATTCTGTTTGGTCATCATCTTATGTTGGCTTGTGTGTTTGAGATTTTATCTGTGGACCGCGCCTTCGAGCCGGCTGAGAGAGTGACGTGTCCGAACGTGCGATCCCGCAATGGTCGTAACGCCGAACACGATCCCTCCCTCTCTCTGTATCTTAGTTAGCTTCATCGGCGTGGCGTCGTTAGACCCTATTCGACCCTAGGGCGTAGTCATCATGGACTTGAACCCCGTGATGACCTAGTCTAGTGGGAGCCGAATTAGAGAGCGACTTTCGTGGAACGATAAAAGCCAACTCGTTAGGTGAAGCTTCGTGGCCGCGAGTTGCCTCGCCATGACCGTCGAGCTCTACCTCTTTTCCCTTTCTCCCTTTTTGCTTCTTCCTATCTAGCTCGTATGCTTGTGCCACATAGACCGTAGTGATCCCTCAAGTTCGCGGCGGTGACAATCGCATCGCTAAGAGCCCAAGGGATCACATTGTGCCGTTTTTAGTTGCACGGAGGTCGTGGCGCCCTATGAGTCGGTGTGGATCGCGGGACCGCGAGACCTTCGTCTCTTTTCTTCCGACCACCGCCCTTTGCCATGACGGGTAGGTCGAGAAGGGTGCGGGACCATCCTCCTTTTTTGTTCTCTTTTCGATTCTCGCTAATGTAACAAGGTGTGGATCGAGTCCCTTATTCTGGACTCTTCGATCGGTGACTATTACCATGTCATGTGGATCGAAGTGCCGTGGAACCAAAATCCCTTTTTGTTGCTCGTTTGTGTTCGTCGGTGTTCTTTTTATGTCCTCTTGATTCCCTTCTGCGATTCCCTGCCGACCGCCTTGGCGAGTGAATCAAAGGAAGGAGAATCTTGCCCTTTTCCCTCTTTTGGTTACGTGGGTGCTTAAACCCTTGTATGCTCGTACCTATCTAGACCACGGCACTCACGGGTTCCCGCGGTGACAACCGCACCGCTAGGGACCCCTGGAGGGTGCCTTAGTGCATATAGTGCACCTTGGTCGAGGTACCCTACAAACGGTTTAGGTACTTGAGTTCTCCGTGCGTCGCTCCTCTCCAATGCCCCCGTCTTTTGCCATGGCATGCGCATTGGAAGGAGTAGACCACCCCTTCTTTTTTCGCCTTATATTCTTCCCCACTAGCCATTACGTTTGATCCCGTCCGACCATGACGATTGGATCAAAGATCGGGCTATCTCTTCTAGTTAGCAAAGCTATGGTCTATGTCCCGTTCTTGGGCCCGTGCGTGAGTCGATCCGATCGGCCGTTGGAAAACCATCCTCACCGAGGATGTGACCAAGGCCGCGACATGGACATGCCCAGCCTAACTCTCCTCTCTTCCCCTCATTGTGCTACTCTCCCTCGGCTCCCCGACGTTGTTGTGTCATGCGGGTCGAGAGGATCCGTAAGCCGCTCCTCAATTGTTTGTATTCCAATCTCTTTTTTGCCACCGTTGGCTACCATGATGGGTAAGCCAAAGAGCATCGGAACAAGTCACAATTCCTCTATTTCATGTTAATTGTTCTTACTCGAACCCTATATAGTAGTTGTGACTTGCGAGTTAAAGGCCGCAAGTGCCAAACCCCACTGTTCCTGTTTTCCCTCTCTCTCTCTTGCTTGCGACCCTCCGGTCCTCGCCAATGTCCATGACGTTCTGATCGGAAGGCCACAACCGTGGTGTTTGTTTAAGATATGTTAGGACCAAGGCCTTTTCTTTCTGAGCCGCATGGGTTGACACGATCGACCCGGGAGGTACGGCTATTTTGAGGCCTCGACCGAGCTTATGCTTAACAAACAACCACTTCTATTTATTTTGAGCCCGAGGATCGGACACTCTCCGCGAGGGCTAAGTCTTTCGGTGTTTATTTGGAGTTATCTAGTTCTTCCGTATCTTATTGCCTTTTTGGGGAGTATTGGATCTTGGTTAGGGATTGATTGCTCTTTTACTTTGTTTGTCGCTATATCGAGGTAGATGCATCGCGGTGACGACGGACGGACCGGAGATCCGCTAGAGGGAGAAGAAGCGAAGGACAACAGCTGTCGATGACTATGGATTGCTATAAACAGGTGCCACGTCCCACCCAACCTCGTAGAATCCTATTAGACATGCAATATGTAGTCGCTAGCGCTTACTTTATGCAAATGAACTGTGATAGGATGCATGGTAGATTGCTTGATAAGCCATTACCTTGACGCAACCTTTCTCCTGCACACCCGCTGCTAGGATAAGATGCTCGCCTACCTCATGATACTTGCTACACACTTACACTTTACTCATACATGCTTGTATGTGGCTAAGGCACGTGGTGCCGTGAACTGGATAACCAGGGATAACGTGGGAGAGATCTTGGCGTGTGTCTTGGGTGTGTGGTGAGGGTTGTGTCGATCAAGGCGGGATCTACGACGAGTCAGGGGACAAGTCTTGCCGGAGGAGTGTGATCTGGGCACTCCCTATGTGAGAGAGTACCTGTGGCGGGTACATGTGATGTGAGTAGATTCCGGGGTGGAGTGCCTTTGTGGGACGAATCCTCGGAATGGAGGTGCCATCGAGGCACAGGGCGTCGAGCCCCCTTGTGAAGATATCCTGTCCAGTCCCTCTAAGGACTGATTGGGCGAGTATGCGGCTCATGGGACTCTTTCGTGCACACCACTCGTCTCTGAATGGGCGGGGTCCCACATGACGACTAGCTGGCCCCCTGCTGCTACTACTAGGTTGATAGGTGATAGTGTAGGGAGGTACGGGTGCCGAGACCCACACCCTCCCTCGAGACAACGTGGTATCCATTGGGATCCGGTACCACGTCTCACGCCTCGGCGTCTTGCGGTGGATCTCCGGGGTGCCCCAGAGCTGAGTGGTAGAATGGCATCGGGCCAGTTAGGCGGCAGCTTGGTATCAGCCTAGACGAGGCATCGTCGATGATGGTGATCTTGTGGTTCCAGGTGTACAAGCTCTGCAGAGTTACTAAATCTATACGTATAGCCGTGTCCCCGGTACGGACATTCCTTATGAGTACCCTCATTCGTTATAGTGAGTGGAGTCCTTTTCTCTTCTCCCCCCTGGGTGTTGTTGGATTCCGGCTTAGGCCGTTGAGGCAAGGAGGAGCGGGAGTCTTCCTTGCCGACTAGAGAGTGAGAGTGTGGTGAGGTGTGGATATGGATGTGGTTATGGATGGAATGATGGACGTGTGGTTGAGATGGGTTAAAACTTGATGAACTATATTATATTATATTTATTTTATGAATTTGCATAGGAAAAACTACAGCCAAATATAGGCTTTTTCCTCTACCCTTGCATTCCACTTACCACATAGCAAAGCAAAGCATAGGGTGGGAGCGTGGCCAGTACAAATCGTACTGATAGAGTTGAGCAGGTTTGGTACCCGAGGAGGACTACGATGATAATGGAGCTGGAAGAATTAGGTGGTCTCGTTCCTACACTCAAGTTTGGTTAAGAAGATCAAGTCGACGCCCGCTGATATACTACCCCGACTCTGATGATCGTTTGTGAAGGAGGAGCCTTCATCCGCTGTGGCGCTACGTCTACTCTGATGTTGATCCGTGTGTGTGTCTAACGCTAGAATACGATGTACTTAGGCGTGTTACAAGTGTTGTAATACTCTGTAATTTATATCTTTTGCGATGTATGAACTATGGTATCAACTGTATTCGATGTACTCAGAGATTTCCCTTCGAGGAAATCGCGGGTCGTTTCATACAATTAATATGAATAGACATAAAACTTAAATTCATACAACATCAATAATAAGAATAATTATATAATGCCATTGGCCATAAAATATAAAGGTTTTAAATAGTTTAAGTAACGCATATTATTTGTTACATTAAAGTTGATGTTTCAAACATTACTAAAAAGTTGTACAGACAAGTTTTAGATGGCCTTATAGGTGTTTTGTTATTTAACGCATGCTCTTTTTGCATTGTTAGCACGTAAAAACTATAGCAACAATAAAATCCACGAGCTGTCAGTCGTGTGCCCGACTCATCAATTCCACCCGAAGCTAAAAATTTCACAATCGAAAAGGACTGTACATACTAATGAAATGAAATCTAATTAGACTACAACTGTTACTTACTAAATTAATATGAGCCGATGGATCGCGATTAGATAGCTCAAACCACTCTAAAATCACTGGCCAAACACTGTTCATTCACTACTTAGATATTGTTCATTCATTGTTTGCGTACTTTCCATATACTGTTAATATACTTCTTATCTGCTCTTTTTTTTTAAAACAGCTACTTCTATCAATTCTACCCGAAGCTAAAATTTCGTGATCTACAAAAGCTAACGATAATACAGAAAATAAAAAGAATCCTATAAATTTATTTTTATAAGGTTGTAGCTAATCGATACATAATGAAACCGACATAGAAATATTAACAATTGATCGATTAAACAATGGTGACACATTTTTCATTTCCTAAAAAAAATGATCACTGCAGCTCTAGGCTAAAAACCATTAAGGCCCTCTGAATATCATTAACAAATGCACGCCTCACTTTAAAGATATAATTCTTCAAAAGGTTCTATTTCTACAGTAAATCATCAAATTGATAGAATCTCGCCACTACGGAGTAGCAAGCTCACAGTACGCATGGCATTGAAACTGACATAAAAATTTACCAAATAATCAGATTCAACAAGAACGATACATATTTTCGGAAAAAGCATTGCACCACGTTATCATGATTTCATCTAACAAAGCGGTTTAAGTCTACAAAAATTATTTATAAAAGGAACCTCAAAATTCTAAAAAATTAACCCGTATTCTGCCTTAATTGGCCTACAATTGACGTTTCATTAAATTAAAATATACGGGCACATTCTAAAAGCGCGGCAACGCCGCAAGACCGTTCTAGTTATACCTAGAGCTTTCATCAGCGGCTAGCCAGCTAATAGAGCGCTTATCTAGTCTTGGAATCTTGCATGCCAGCACCTCCTCTCCAAATTTCTGAATCCAACAGCACTGAATCGCTAATTCTTCGACTATGCTAAATGGATGATCAACTTTGCATAAATGAATGCTAAAGTTCAAGTGTTTATTATTAGATCCATGATAACTTTGCATAAATAAGTGTTAAAATAAAACTTTAATTTGATTTACTTTGCACAATCCGTTACAATGTAAAATGCACTTCCCTGTCCTAAATTAAAAGACTTTTTTCTAGACATATCATGTATAAGGTGTGTAACAAAAGTTATAATTTAGAAAAATAAAAGCATCTTCAGGGGTACTCAAATGGTCATATAAGCCGACCAATAAGACAAGCCGATTGGTAAGTCCGTTAAAGTATTTTTGTTGTTGTTAGAAAAAATACTTGCTTCAAATAATTGATAAGTTCGGCTAATAAGACAAGTGAACAGAGCGCTTGCAATTTAGAATAGTCGTCCTATTCGCTTGTCTTATCAGCCATTAAAATAGTATTTTTTTCTAACAAAGAAAATCAACCGACTTATCTTATCACCGCCTTATATGACCAAATTTGAGCAGAAAAAGTTATTTTACTTTTGTCCTAAATTAAACGTGTCTATTTAACGCAACATCAAACAAGATTTCGAATGATAGAGCATAAATTATTTTATGAAGTATTGCTTATATATTTTCAATATTTATTTTGTAAAATTTCATATATGACCACAGAGTATTAATATTAAGATTTTTTATTAGAAAAACCTGACTGTGTGTGCCATTACAGACTCTAGAAAACACAGGACTGGCACTGACACCACCGGCACTGTTTACTGCGCGTGCACGTTGCTGGTACCTGTCTCATTGGTCACATCATAGTAGAGTACGTACTCCCTCCGTCCCATTGAGTTTGTCACCTTTGACTCGTGCCATCTTGTTTGATCATTCGCCTTATTCAAATTTTTTGTATAAATATAATTTATTTTATTATGATTTATTTTATCAATAAATATACTTGAATATTGATTGATTTATTTTATTATTTGCATAAATATTTTAAATAAGACGGATGGTCAAAAAAACACAAGTCCAAAAGCTAAAACGACATCATCTCTCCATGGGACGGAGGGAGTATGCTAGTGCCTGCATACAGGAGCCACGAGGGAGCTAATAACCCAGAGAAATGATGGGCATGCCAGAGGAAGCGTGCGGACGCGTCGAGAAAAGTCAGGAGTGAGCAAGTTTTCACAGACGATTGTTGTTCGAATGTTTTGTGGTAGAGATTTGGGAACCCATTATTGGTGTATCAAACTTCCAGCATGAAATGGACTAGAGTTCCATGAGATAGTGTTACTAAATTTGTATCAAACTAAATATCAGCTAAGCTTTGTCAACACTTACATAAATGAGTAATTAGTGAACTTTAGTAAGACCCACACTTACATAATACCGCACACTCCATCTTTGCCTTTCTTAAAAGCTTTTGAATCAATTCCCCGTGCTCCCCAGTTGCTCATGACAAAGCTGTGCTAAATGATTGGAGCAATCCACACCATTGGACGGCCACGATGCAGGCCTTTTGTTACCCTTGGCCTGCCGTACGACCAAAGGCCAAATATCCTCCCCTTTTCACAAACTTTTCACGTCTTTTATGCCTTGTTGGTGCGAGTTCAAAAAGCTCTAGCAAAGTGACAGAAACCTAGTGTAATTTCAATCAAGCTATAAAGGACCCTAGCGTATAATAACAATAATAACCACTTATAGGGTAAAAAAACAATAATAATAACTACTCAACAGCGCTAAAAACAGCGGCCACGATAACAAACAAACTTAAAACAAAAAGTTGCCCCTGCACGGAATCACCACTGGACTGGGATTAGTGACGAGACCCACCCAGCGGGGCCGCGTAAGCGTCCACGTCACCATCCGTACGGGCCCCTATAAATACGGACCACCGCTGCCCATCCGGCCATCCCCCTCTCTCATGCTACTGCTGCTAATGGTAATCCCCCTCCTATCCCTCTCCTAATCATCATTCTCCTTAAACCCACGAGGCCGCCCACCTCACCGGCAGGCGGCAGGCGGCAGGCGGCAGGCAGCCCGGCGCCCATGGACTCCTCTGGCTCCGCCTCGTCGTACAAGCTGCAGCTCGCCCTCGCGGCGCTCGTGGGCGCCTCCTCCGCCGCCGTAGCGGCCTACTACCTGCACTACCGTGCCGTCGCGCAGGTCGCTCGCTCCGCCTCCACCAATAACCGCCGCAGGCCCCGCGCCCCCGCCCCCGCCCCCGCCGGCAGCGGCGGAAGCCCCTCTGCCGCGCCGCGCTGCCGTCGGCTCAGCATCGCTTCCCGACCTCTCTGCGCTCTATGATGTCGGCGGCCGCGGCGGCGGCGGCCCTCGCCTCCGGTGGGTACCTCGTGGAGTACGAGGAGGAGGATGATGCGCATGGGGTCGTGGCCCCGCACATGAACGGTGGCGCGCTCGAACACGCGGAGCTCCTGCAGATCCCCGAGGGCTTGCCTAGACTGCACTTGGGCCCCGAAGGTATGTCTTTGTTCCCCAGTTGGGTATCCAAACAAGGCCTTATGGACACCTGTGGGTGTGTGTGGTTGGCGTGGGTGCGGACTACTGCAGTGTGGGGTGGATAGGATTGGGGAACTTGCTCGGAGATATTAGGCAGTGGAATGCCTTCCGATCGGGCGAACTGGGTCTGAGTATGAAATAAAACGTTGTTTGCTCATCGAATATCTGACTATTGCGTCAAGCGCTCAACACCGAGGGCAATACTTCTTTTCTCTTGAAGCAAACAAATCATTAGAACGAGTGGAACTTCTAAATACATTTGCATACAGCATGTGCATACTGAATTTAAGGTTTAGGCGCCATGAAAGCTGTGGGAAGTTAACACTGCAAGTCTGCAATTAGTCATTCTTTATTGATGTACTAATATTTGATACGATTAGTCAATATTCAAAGCAAAACTTTTAGCACCTTGCAAACATAATTTTGTGACCTCTGTATTCTAAATTTGGAGATGTCATCATGCATAGCATTATTAATATCTACTTACTCGGCATGAGCTGTGTATAACCTATATGACATCTGTGATACTTTTTCATCATTTTTTTTTTCTGTGCAAGGCTGTGAAGTTTACTTTCTTATCTCTGCAATAGCTTTTATAGAAATGGATGGTTATTGCAGGCAGTAACAAACTTGCCCGGTCAGTTTCAAAAAGACGGGTTGAAATAATTAGACCTAAGTCACCCAAGTCCCCTGCTGCCAGTGCAAGTGCACTTGAGAGTCCAGATGGATCAGATGATGCTGTACAAAATAGTGGTAAACTTGACAATGGCTACATGAACACAAATGGAAACCTGGTAAGTTCCCATCATCTACTTGTTATTGTAGTTTTGTACTCCCCTCCCCCAGTGCCTGCCCCATGCATGGTATATTTTTGTAGGGAAAACTGGATCCTTGCCATCAAAAGAACAATAGATATATATATGTATATACCATCTAAAGAATCAATTTTAGATATTTACCATCAAAACATGACTCACGTTAGAAGCTAACTAGTTCTGTTAAAGTTATCTTTGACCATTTTGCCATTGCATATAGCACAGTGTAACTGCACTAGGAGGAGAAAATGGAAATTTGGCCCTTATGAGGAGTAGGTTTAGCTGAAATGCCATCGAGTTCGTGTGCTTTGCTAGAATGCTCTTATGAAAGGTGTCTTCGCACCTAAAATGCCCTGTGATGGATTTATTGTGATTTTTTTTTTTGTCGCGGTGTATTTTCCTTCCTGTTCTGCCCCTGAGCCTTATCCATTCCTCTGTTCATTCACGGGAGAACTTCCTCCATTCATTCACGGGGGAACGAGACAGAGAGAGATGGCTGCCACTAGGGCACGCCAACGCTGGTAGGAGATGCCGGCGCTACTAGGGCATGCTGCCGCCGCTGCCCCCGGCAACCCACCTCCTCTGCTCGAGAGCCCGCTGCGGCCGCCAGGCAGCCCGGGCGGCAGCGACACGGATGGGAGGACAGGCGGGTGGGCGCGGGCGGGGGGGAGTCTGGGCGGCGCAGCTGCGGGAGAAGGGCCGCTGGTGTTGGCCCGCGTCGCCTTCTCTCCTGACCGTGTCGGGCGTCCTGCTTTCGAACAAAAGGAACAGGAGATGGAGATAGACGGAAATAAACGGGAGAGAAACGGGAGGGGATAAGGTAATTGGGGCAGGGACGGGTCACATCATGTCAAAAGTTGGTCTGAGATAATTACAAAGTTGCTAAAATTCGCGAAATGGCAAAGTAGCGGCGAAGACACCTTTCATAAGAGCATTCTGGTAAAGCCCACGAACTCAATGGCATTTCAGCGAAACCCACTCCTCGTAAGGGCAAAATTTCTATTTTCTCACTCTAGGAGAGCATGTGTAAATAAAAATTTAGTAGGATACAAACACAACACCTCAGCAACGTTAAACACAACAGTTCTAGATACTCATCCACTAACTTTATTCCCTTTGCAAAGACCTATGTCATCTTCCCACTGTACTAGCAAACTAGGGGGGTGTTTGTTTCCTTCCCTAAAACTTTTCACCTATCATATCGAATATTAGGACACATGCATGGAGTATTAAATATAGACTAAAAAATAACTAATTGCACAAATGCGAGTATTTTGCGAAGCGAATCTTTTAAGCCTAATTAGTCCATGATTTGACAATGTGGTGCTACAGTAAACAACTTTTCAGCTTTGGATAAACACCCCCTGGGTCAAATATCAGAGTTTCGAAAGGAGAGAAAAAGATTTTTACCCTTTTCTAACCTCAGAATACAGGTCGATTTTTAGCACCGGGAGAGAGGGAAAACTTAGGGTTTAGAACAACAAAAAACAGAGCAGGAAGAAGTTGGGATACCAACTGCTGGGTGTGCAAGGATGCAGTGGGCGCTATAGGGTGAGCTGCCAGGGAGTGCACCGCTGGGGCAGCATAGCAGCCGCGGCGGCAAGGAGATGTGGCACTCCTCTGTGCACGAGACTTCTTTTTTCTCTGTGTGAGACTCCCCTTCTCTGTGCGCTGCTACTTTTTTTCTCTGCGCGAGACTTAGAAGTAGCAGGGTTCCTTTGGTTTCATGGGCAAAATCAAAACATGGTAAAAAAAATGGACTGGCCAAAAAAAAAATCTGAAACCAGTGACCAGACTAACAGAAGTAGAGAAAATGGTAAATAGCTGTAACGTTGTTACCTTTGATGTAAATTTCTAAAACTGATTCTTTTGATGGTATATATAAAAAGATGTGTTCTTTTGATGGTAAGGACCCAATTTTCCCATTTTTGTATGTCAAAGTAGACCTTGGTATGAGTTTGCATGCAAGGAACCACTGGATGTTACACATTTGTTTTGAAATGGTAGAGATAATGCCCATGGTTTAAGTGGCGTTGTGGCTAAAATTTTTCAGTAATTATTGAGCATGAACTGTTCCATCATTTTTCTGGTTTTGTAAAAATATTAACCATCATTCCTTGGATTCAACCAGTACATATGATTACTTGTTCCAAATTATAGGGAATTAAAACTTAAAAGGTTCTGGGAATAGATCTGTGGAGACAAGGTGAATATTTTACTGTTTTTCTTTCATTTAATGATTACAAGTCTGTAGAAAAGTTATCTCAGGCTACAAGTGAACCAATGTGGATTCCTGTGAACTGTGAGACATGATTCATGACATTAGAACATTCCAACATCTCTGTGAAACAACTTGTTCTTTGCATTGAAATGTAATGACAACAAGTTCCTTCACTGGATGCAATGGAGGTGGTTGCTAGTTGCTAGACTGCTAGGCTGAAACTAAATGTGAGTGGTAGCCAAAAAAAAAAAACATTCTAGGTTCCTGGATCCTTTGGAAGTACCCAAATGCTTGCGTTTTTGAAGGGTCTCACCCTGCATCACCAGGCTGCTCGATGGGTTCAGAGACGAGCATCACCTTTGGTGTTTGGCGGGAGTGCGTGGCCTAGGCACGCTTGGTCTGGGTCACGGGGTTGGGCTAGGTTAGCTTACCTTTGTTTAGTTGGTGTGTGTTTTTTGCGGTCGGGCCTCACCCCTTTTCTCAGTTTTTTTAGTTTAAGTTCTTCGATGTAAAGAAACAATCCCTCACAGCCCGGCCCGGAGTGAGGTGTTGGTCTTTGTAAGGAGTCGATCTTTTTCTCTCTATAATGCAATGATTTGCGTATTCGAGAAAAAAATGTATCCTCAACATGGTAGCATGCGCCAACCTGCCCCGGAGACATTTCCTGAGATCAAATAATCAAATAATAATGTAATTTCTTTGCTGCGGCTCATTTGAAAGGAATGGGATGGTTTTGGCTGAAGTCTACATGAAATGAAGCTTGCTATATTGTGACTGTATGATGCAAAGGGTCAACATCAAATGATCTGCGTTACATTTTAGCATACAACGGTATAGGGATTTAATGAATGATGGAGACTACCTTGATGTAGAAAAGGAATGCACTGTCATCCTATCTCTAACTCTCCTACTGCTTAAGCTGCCCCTCTATATGACTTCTAATGTGGTGAAATTCGGAAGGTTCATTGAAAAAAAAAATCTTTATTTTTCTTCTTGAATGAATGCTGTGTGTCATTTTCTTATAGAGAAAGAGGTACAGGGGTAAGGGTTGAGGGTAAAACTGCCCCACCCAGAAACACAACATACAGTCATGTCAGCTAGAATAACAAACAAACTCTCCCCTTAGTAGAGCGAAGTATGACCAATTGGGCAGCAGCCTACCAACCAGAGCCTAAAGGTCTGTTGAGGCGACCTAACAAGAAGCTCCTGAAGATTAGAGGCACCGGCCATGCACCAAAGACTAAGGGCGTGCTTGGTTCCCAGCCAGAACTGGCCATGCGTGCTGTGGCGTCACCACACTTTGTGGCGTCACTACACTTGTGCTGCCAAAAATGGCTGTGACACCTGTGGCGAATTTTGCTGTCGTAGATCAATGCAAAACGCTGTGGCGTACCCAACTTTATTTGCAATCTAAACAGCTATGCCAGCAGGTGTGGGAGTCTCAACTTTGCTGTTGTGTGGTGTGGTGGAGAACCAAACATGTTTCATCAGCTGCTGTTTTTCTTTTCTCGAACACACAGGAGAGCTAATATCATTTCATTAAGAAGAAAGGTCTGAAATTGAGGGGAAGAAATCCCAACAACACTAACACACTCAAACACCCATAACCGTAGGAGACATCCCCCCGCAGTCACAGCGAGAGCATCGCAGACGGTGAGACTGGAGAGAAGTTGGCAAGCTGACATCCCCCCGCAGTCGCAGCGGTCAGTGCCACGCAGATGCTGTGGCTGGAGTGGAAACCCCCAAGGTTGCTCAAGCAAATGGTAGCCCTTTGTGCCGATGTCGAAGAAGCCGAGATGAGGGTGAATAGCCGTGGTCGAGGATGCCGTGCGTAGGGTAGCCGTGGTCGACGTGTAGCTGTTGAGGTTGGCGAAGTCGAGGTAGCCGCATAAGCCGTGGACGCACGAGAAGGCGCTGTAGACGAAGACGGTGGCTCATCAGGCAGTTGTCTAGGAAGAAGGTCGCTGCTGATGATGCAGTCAAGGCCGCCATGGTGAGACGTGCGCCGGGTTTGCCAGGCCCGGTGAACGCATCGGGGACGAAGGCACGCACCGGTGTTTCCAATACCGGACATGCAATGGAGAGTGCACAGGCACACACGCCAATTGTCTGAGGGACTAGCAGAGGAGGCCTCCAAGGCAGTTGCAGATGCAGAGAGACGACGGGGAGAAGGTGTCGATGCAGCCTGCTTGCTGGGGTAGACGAAGTAGACAGGGGAGAGACGGCGACGCTGGCGATGTAGTTGTGCTAGACGAAGCGAGGAGGTACGGAAGATCCCGGCACATGGCCAGGTGATCCGTGGGGTAGCGGCTACGGTGCTCGGGGAAGACGACGCAGAACTCGAACAGCTTGATGAAGACCATGCGCTCAGGGCGCAGCAGCACGTTGTCGACGACGAGGTCATGGACGTGCCAACAGCGGTGAGGGTGCAACGGCTGAGGAGACCACGGGCGTTGCCATTGCTGCCCGAAGAGGCGATGCAGCGGCAGCCATCCGTACTCGGTGAAGAGCGCGCAATACGAGGACGAACATCACGGGAGCCAGGTGGGTCGCGCACATCGGCTGATCAGTCCGGGTGTGCGTGAGGCGAGACGATGGTGGGCGAAGTCGGCGAAGGCGTCCCGATCGGTGGAGGCGGTGACGAGCCGGCGAAAGACGATGTGCGGACAAAGCGGCGAGGAGGACAAGCAGCATAGGCGCCCCTAGAGCACCGTCCATGTCGCCATGCCACACAAATAAGACGAGGAAGGAGCCGGTGAAGTCGACGCTGACATCCGTAAAGATGCGAGATCGACAGATCGAGCAAAAAAAGAAGAAAAGCACAGCAGCATCTCGTAGTACCTCTGGGTACGCCAGTAGCACAGCCCCTCAGCCTTTTATCTCTCTGTCTCTCAACGCGGTCAACAGCAGCCATGAGAGAAGAGACAAAGGGGCGAGGGAGCCCAGCTGACGGCGATGAGTAGGGGCATATGTGCTGGGCGGACGGATCTCCGCCGGGCAGGTGGTTCCCCACCAGGAACGAGGCAGCGGAGGGGGCGGGGTGCAGGAGGCGCCGCCATGCAATCCACCGACGACGGGGGTGGACGCACCGCGCCAAGGGCCCCTGCTGCCACCACGACAGCATGGGGTAGGGCGCTGGTACTGCAGGGAGACCGCTGCTGCCACCATGGCAGCGCGGGACGGATTGTCATCGACGGCTTACATGGCGGATGGCGAGGTACGCTTCGATCTGCTGCTGCTTGACGCTGGACAACGAGGGCGGCCAGATCAATAGGATCCGCCGCCAAAGATTTAGCGGCCCCCGGCAGAGATCATGGAGTGATCTCACCGGGGGCGCGCTAGAGGGCCGGCGAGGGGGCGCGCTGGACGCACGCCGTGGGAGACAGCCTGCTACGCCAGAGAACAGGGGCGGTGGTGGCGCCGCAAGCAGCGGAAGTTCTAGGGTTAGGATCTAAACCTAGGCGATTGATACCACGTAGGAGAGTAGAATTGGTGTATTATGTGATGGATGTATTAGCCTGAGCCTTTGGGTTGAATATATAGGGGTACAAGACTTGGAGGGCAAGGAGCCTCTTATACAGATATGGTAGGTTATCCTGGGATTACAATCAATCCTAAACTAACCATATATAGAGATATTCCTAATATACTCAACAATAACACTCTAGAAGACTACTCCCTCTATTCCAAATTATAAGTCGTTCTGGCTTTTCTAGATACATAGCTTTGGCTATGCATCTAGATATACATTATGTGTAGACACATAGTAAAATCTATGGATTTAGAAAAGCCAGAACGACATATAATTTGAAATGGAGGATAAACTTAAAATAAAGACCGAAAGCAACACGACCAGAACTACCCCCAGCTTTTTTTTTTTGGAACAAGTACCCCCAGCTGAGCACCAAATAAAGGATGCACTCATAAATGACAGCTCACAAAACCATTGTAATGCTTGAGTAGAACCATTAAAAACACAGTCAAAGATATACTCGAATAATGCATTTGTGTTTGATGTTACGCTAGTTTGGTTGATGTTATGATGCATGGGCCAATTCTATATAAATGGCCAAAAACCTCTCAGCTTTTTCTTAATTTGGGAATACGTTTTGAACAGGAAGGAGAACACAAAGGAAAGACAATTGTGCAAAATGGGGCTGCCAAACCATTAGCTGCAGCAAACTTGATGCGGTCAAAAAGTATATCCAATGATCTTCATGCAGTTCAACCTGACCCATTTGCTGCAAATATTCTACGAAAAAGAACCTCAAGAAGAATCATTTTTCCAGCTGTTAACTACTCCAAAGGGTATGACATTGTTAATACATAATACGTCTCAATGATGATTTAAGGGGTGAAACAATAGCCTTTCATTTGAAACTTTGGCAGAGCTAGGACTTAGTTTTATTATTTCACATGCTTTGATAAGATCACCTGCTTGAACGTTACTAATTTTTCTAAGCACACTCTTTTGACAGAGTGCCTAGATGCTCTAGTCCTATACTCCAGTGTAGTTATTTAGACATACATGACGTCATAATTTTGTCTGAATATTTGGAGTATGTCAAGAACCATAATGGAAAACCATGGTAAATTTTATTACAACTACTATTGTTGGGTTTTGAGCCTGGCCAGATTCTTATTTCTCTTGTTGATTAGTTTATGGTCTTTTTTATGTGAAATTTGCAGAATATAATTCAGATACATTGAGAAACTTATCTATTCAGCTGAAGAAAATCTGTAACTGAATTGAATTTTTCTTTACAATATTTATGGAAGTTTATGGAATGGTGTTATCTACTTATGGCAGAGATTCCTACTGCTGACGAAATTGAGGTGTTCAAAATCCTTCAGAAGTGCCTCGCGTTAAGAGACTCCTATCTCTTTAGAGAAGAGGTTACTCCATGGGAGAAGGAGGCCATAAATGACCCCTGTACTCCAAAACCTAACCCCAACCCGTTCACTTATGTGCCTGAACCAAAGTCAGAGGTACCTTATTCTGCTTGTTGCAATCTTATGATATCCTCTCATTTTTTTTTTACTTCAGATTCCATGTAATTGTGGTTTCAGCATGTCTTCCAAATGGTTGATGGTGTTGTCCATGTTTATGCGGATAAAGATTGTACGTTCTTCTACTGGTGTACTTCACTTGCTTAACCAGATGATTTCATGACTCATCCTCCCCACCCTTTTTCTTTTCTGGCTCAGGTACAGAGAGCATTTATCCTGTGGCTGATGCCACAACCTTCTTCACTGACTTGCATTATATTCTCCGAGTAATGGCAGCAGGGAACACAAGAACTGTCTGCCATAATCGGTTAAATCTTCTTGAGCATGTAATCATGTTGTAAAATTGTTTACCTCGATACACAATGAAAAAAACATTTGAATGCTCTCCTGCAGTTCTTTGGATGTGATGCATATCTTATTTCCTTTCAGAAATTCAAATTTCATCTGATGTTAAATGCGGATAGGGAATTTCTTGCCCAGAAGACCGCCCCGCATCGTGATTTTTACAATGTCAGGAAGGTTGACACTCATGTTCATCATTCAGCATGCATGAATCAAAAACATCTGTTGAGGTTCATAAAATCCAAACTAAGGAAAGAACCTGATGAGGTATATTCATTAATTAATTGATGAAATGACGTTTCTAACCCATATGGAACATGATGAGATTATCACCTTACAAATTATTTGTTCATAATATGTCTTTGTAGGTGGTCATTTTCAGAGATGGTACTTATATGACTTTAAAAGAGGTTTTTGAGAGCTTGGACTTAACTGGGTATGTTCTGGATTTCTCCTATGTTCATGTTGTTAGAAGTTATTTTTCTCTCTTGCATATGGTCGTTTCTGTAAGAGGTACACATGGGACACAACAATAGATGAGTTGCCTATTCTTTGGTATCACAGCTAGGTCTCCCTCGATCCAGATCTCATCGTGCCGTGGACGTTGGTTGAGCTGCCGACATGCTTTCCAGTTGGCTGGCAACTTCACCTTTCTCTTCCTCTTACCCCTCCTCCGTCCCCCAGTTCTCCCCCTCCCTGCTATCAGTGCCACTGGTGTGCCACCACCGCATGGCCACACCACATGCTGTTGTGTGACTAATGTGCGCCTACACCTGTGCCACTCGTGTCTGCCCAGTCTACCGCAGTGGGACTAGTCCTGGCCTCCTGTGTGTGCTCCACTTGCCACGAGCCTTGAGTAAAAAAAAATGACAAGGGAGGTGCAAGAGGAAGTAGGGGACTGTAGCATGGCCATGGCGTTTGTTGCATGTCCTGGTCTGGCACTAATTGGGGTGAGTTCGTATTTCACATGGAGAACCACATGGGCAGACAAGGGTGAGTGGAAATGTCTGCCATGCCTGTCCCTACCAACACCGCCTGCCTACCCGGCTAATGTTGCTGCTGATGTCAAGGTGGCTCTTCTTGAGGCATATCAGGTTGCCTATGAGACTTGGTTGTGTGAGGAGGCTTGTGCTAAGGCTACCTTGCTTGTGAGCATTGCAGCAGTTATGAGATTCTTAACGAGGCGATGTATCTTTCTGTTGTTGAGGAGGCTTAGTCATTTCATCACCTTGAATCTACCATGAAGGACTTTCAGTTGTTTGGCATCGAGTTCTGTGATGCGTGTTGTGATTGTCATTGAAATCAGAGAAATTCCCACTTGCTGTATTGACAGGAAAGGGATCTGCTACTGTTGTTGTGCCCCTTTGGACCCGATGGTGGTGTCGAGCTTGATGTTCCAGGCTCGCGGAGCCTGCCACAGCTCTTAGAGGCCCTTGCGTAGCCACAACTCCTTATGCTTCTTGCTCTCAATGACGAAGAGTGAAGATTCTGGAATTACGCCTCGAATGGAGCATTATGAGTGCATGATTGAGTTGTTTAGTAAGCATGGTTGATTTAGAATCATAGCCAAACCTTAAGGGTTGTATTCCCAGAAACTTCTAGTTATTCTACATTATGAAAGGTTCTAGTCACATTGCTGCTATTGCTGGAAGTCCAGTTTCATTTTGGCTGGGAGTCAGCTAGTGGGAATCCAGCAATATAGACGGTTGCTTGACGAAGACCACCTTGGTGAGCTCCCCCCATTGAGGAATGCAGACTTCACGTCCATGTGGTGGACGCACCAATCCTCACCGCCAGCACCAGCAGGAGGCGCATGGACTCCATTCGAGCCACCAGTGCAAAGACTTCATCGAAGTCGATGCCCCCTTTGCGACGAGCCGCACCTTGTGCTTGGCGATGTCGCCGCGCTTCACCTTGTAGACCCACTTTAGCCTAATTGGCCTAGATCTGAGTGGTGGGTCGACGAGCTCCCACGTCTCGTTCTCCTTGATCACCATTGCTGCTCGGCATCAGCGAAGGTTGGCAGCTCCTCCGCGCTCATCATCATCAACTTCTCGTCGTCAAGGGACTTCGCCGCCTCGACAGGCCGGGGCTGGCATTACCAATGATGTCGTTCACCACTTGGAAACACACTTCCTTTCCTTGGTGGTAGGTGTCGTCATGTGAAGACATGTTGCTAGGGGTTAGGGGAGACATGAAGTGATGGAGCTCGATGGAGGTCCCCCTTGTTCCACAGTAGGCGATGGTGTCAATGTGTGCTCCTGCACGCCTTGCATTAGGTTGTCCGTACCCAATGTGGGTAGACTTGTAGGCCCCCTAGATGCCGGCATATGTGGAGGCGCAATGCTGCCTAGGATCCACCTCCTCTTGGCCAGCGACCCTAGTACGTTCAGTCACCAAGTACTCGCCAATGAAAGTGCCTTGGACGCCATTGCCTTCCCCTGTGCCCGGACTTCCCTAGTTCCGGGCCGCCTTCTCATCAAAGATCACATCTCACCTTGCCTCCGCGCAGATTGTAGAGCTAACGGGCTTTGCTACCGGACTTGTAGCTTAGGAACGCCATCGGTGTGCTCTTGCCCTCTAGCCTGGAGAGATGGGGTTTCGTCAACCTTCACGTGCCTTACGCAACCGAACATGCACAAGAAGGACATGTCTGACTTCCTCTCTCACCAGGCCTCGTATGGCGTCACACCCTTCAGGTTCTTCATTGGTGTGTGGTTGAGGATGAAGACCGTTGTGGGGACGGTCTCGCCCTAGAACTTCGTAGACATCTTGGCCTTCATCATATCGGTGCCATGCTAATCATAGTTTGGTTGTGCCCCACGACTCCGTTCTGCCGCAGCTCGGCGAGTACGACACGGAGAGGTGCCACACCATGTTGCGGTCGGCGCAGTACTCACCAAACTCCATTAAGGTGAATTCACCACCTCGGCCCATCCTCAGCATGCGCAACCACTTTTGGACTCGGCCTCCACTTGCGCCTAGAAGTTCTTGGTCGCCGCTGCCGCCTCGTCGTACTCGCCTGCAACCACATGTAGCGGCTGCAATCGTACACCAGCAACAAAAAGTAGAGGCATGTAGCTCCGGGGTAATTGGCCCACAGAGGTCGCCTTGCATGAGCTTGAGGTCATTGGCGTGGTACTTGGCTATCTTCAAGAATGGTAGCCTCCTCTGCTTCCTTGCCAGGCAGCTATCACACACAGCTTTGCCAGCACGCTTGATGAGCGGCAGACCGTGCACCATCTCTTCGTGTGCAAGGCTCCCTAGCATGTCAATGCTAGCATGGCTCGATGTCTTGCCTCGCTAGCAAGCATACCGGTTGCCTTGGATGTAGGTCTAACACGTACATCCGATTCCTAGAGCGATTCACTTTGGCAAGGAGACGACGCTCATGATCGTGGAAGCGCATGATGCCATTGTTGATGAGGACTTGGCATCCACGCTCATCAAGCTGCTCGATGTTGGCGATGCTCGACTGCAGCCATGGGATGTAGTGCACTTGAACAAGATAGTCCCGTGCCTGCTGATATCGACAGTCGACTCATTGCAAAACTTCACGAAGCCAACAACGCCAATGTTCAACTCTGTGAATGCCTCCTTGTTGCTGGTCATGTGGTTGCTAGCGCTGGAGTCCTAGTACCACCTCTGTTTTGTGTCGCCGCCTTCACACCCAAGGTAGACTTGGGGCACACGACTCATCAAGATAGATGTTCTCCTTCGCCACTAGCTCCGGCTCCACAACTCTAGCGGGTTGTATTGTTAGAGTGTCACCCTACTGCCATGCCGGCCGATGCATGGACCAAGCTGTCCGCCACTGATGGCGCTCGGTTGTCGACCCTTCCAAGTACCAGATCCTAGCTAGTGGCCTCCAGTACCTCAGCCTGACGCGGCCTTTGAGCAGTTTTGCTTGTTTATGCATGACCCACTTGAGCCACATCTAGCACTGATCAAGCGTATCCTGTGCTTTTGTTTTGCCACCATCTCCGATTCTCCATCCTCCCCATCACTAGCTATTTTACTCTCTTCCCTACCTCCGGTATCTCCTCCCCATCTCTGGTATGTCCTCGTGAGATCACTGATTGTTACACTCGTTGTCCATGACCTATTCCACCATCCAACTCTCCATCTCTTCCTGGATGTACCCAGAGTCTTCTCAAAGATATTTTTTCTTTGTGATCGTAGCACCATTTATTCTCCCAATCGTCTTGGCTTCACCGCTGTTCCTTTGGTTGAGCCCACGACCTATGGGGAGGCTGCTGTACACCAGGAGCGGCAACATGCTACGACTGAGGAGATTGCTGCTTTAAAGCGCACTAGCACTTGGCATCTTTTGCCTTTGCCACCTCAAAGTGTTGAGGTTGAGCTGTGAGCTATGGAAGCTGTGACTGCACAGGTGACCCTAGATATGGTGGCTACTTGAGGATTTCGGTGTGCTTGTGAGTACACCAACTCTCTTTTGATAGCATTGGTGCAGTCAATATTGCTTGGGATCATGTGATGAGCTAATGATAAGCACGTTGGTATTGATGCTTCGTACAGGAGATCACAAGTGCATGTTTTGGTTGTGACTCATCCATATGCCTTGGGAGGTTTCTTCACGAAGAGACAAATACGGGCACTGCTTCGTCGTGACGTAGGTGTCGTAGACTTACTCAGCATGCTTGATCATGGGCAGGCCGCACACCATGGAGTGTGTCCCGAGTTGATGCAGTGCCTCGAAGTGAAGATGGTCGAACCGCTCGTGCCAGCGCCAGGCTTCGTCATCCTTCCTCGCGGCGAGGCACACTGGTTGCGTGGCGTCGAGATTGAGGATGTAGAGACAGATGGGTCTGCGGTTCACCTTGACGAGGAGGCGCCCATGGCGATCCCAGATGCGTAGCACGCCCCAATCGGTCTCCACCTTCGACCCGCCTTCATCGAGCTGGCCCAAGCTCATGATGGAATTGCACAAAGCTGGGATGAAGTACACGCCATGGAGGACGTGATGCTCGCCGTTCTTGGCCTAGAAGACGATGGAGTCGACCCCTTGGATTTCCACCTTTGACGCGTCGCCAAATCACACCAAGCCACACACGAAGGTGTCGAGGTCGGAGAACAGCTCGCGGCGGCCAGTCGTGGTGGGTGGCACCGATGTCGAGGTATTAGCCGTTGAGCCTCTCCTCATCCTAGCCGGTGTCCAGGAACGCCCGAACCTAGGGTTCGTTGAGGTTGAGGTCGAGGTCGAGGTCGGTCTTGGAGCAGACGGCGGCGAACTCCTTTGTCCATCTTGAGGAAGCCATGGGCGAGGAAGAGATCCGCCTTGCCGTCGTCCACCTTTGCAACGTGCGCCGCGCGGCCACGCTCTCAACGAGGCTCAGGGTAGTCCTTTGCCCAGTGGCCGGGGTGGTGACAGTTGAGGCAGGTGTCGTCGCGGTTCCTACGGTCACCGCCAGCGGCAGCTGCCTTCCCGCCTTATCCGCCTTGTCCACCACCAGCACGATCGCCGCGCTCCTCCCTGGCCTTCAACCGGAGCCGCCTGCCTCCTATTTCTGGCATGCGAGCCACTGCTCTTCAGTGAGCATGAGCTTGCCACCAACAGAGAGAAGCTCAAACGCGGGCTTGTCGTCGAGGTCATCCACCTCCTTGAGGCTCCTGTGAGTTCCTCGATCGTGAAATCTTGGAAGTCGAGCAACGTCTTGATGGTGATCTTGAGCTAGATGTACTTCTTGGGAACAACACAAAGAAACTTCTCCACCGCGCGCTCCTCGTCGAGATTCTTGTCGCCGAGGAGGGCCATCTGTTCCTTTAGCGCGGTCAGCCAAAGGGCGAAATCCTCGATCTGCTACCCGGAGCGGAAGGCGAGGTCCTCCCACTCCTTGCGCAGTCGCTGGAGCGTGGCGCGGTAGATGCGGTCGACGCCGACATCATGGCGATGGAGTCCCACGCCTCCTTTGCCCTCGCCTTGTCCGCCAGCGGGATTCCCATCTTCGGCGGTACTCTGGCGATGATGGCCTCCAGCGCGCGCCGGTCGTCGTGGTACGAAAGATCTCCATACTCAACGGCGTCCCAGAGCTGGCGGATCTGCATCTTGAGCTTCATCAGCAAACTCCACTCGTAGTAGTTCGTCTTCGTCAGCATCGGGGAGTCCTTGTACAATGTCTGGACGTGATCCGGCGACCCACAATGGCCCCTGCGTCCACGACGGCAGTCTGGCGAAGGCGACCGGGCTTCGGCGGCGCTTTTTGGCTCGAGACAGCTCCCCGGTCCCGGTCCCGCTAGAGCTCCACCTCTGCCGCATAGCGCAGCGGCCGTTGTGGCCGCTGCCTGGGCGGGCCGCCTCAATTGCCTGCGTGGCTGTGGCCTCTGCCGCGGCCAGGCGCTGAGCGCGATTGGCGGCGGCGGCTGCTGCTGTTGCTCTCTGGGCATGCTCGCTTGAGGAGGACATGGCTTTTGCTCTGTCCGAACCTTGCTCTAGATACCAATTGTTGCAATCATGGATCAAAACACAGGTGGTTTAGTGTTGCCCGTAAAGCCCAGATGGCAGCTTAGCCATGGGCTGTTTGGATTGAATTGAAATTGCAAAAAGTAATACACAGGTCTAGTGACCTTTTCCTCCCCTTCTTATACACTCAGGGCAGCAGCCTGCTTAGCCCCTACTCCAACTGCTTTAGGCAGTTTAGCACTAACCCCCTCTATCCCAAAAAGTTGTCTGAATAGCAGCTTGACAAAGAAGAGAAAGCTAAAAACAAGTCTTAAGTTACATTAGCAATAAGCTTAACTATCATTTAGTGCCCTGAGGATAGCTTGGCAAAAATGCCGCTTGGATTGAATTGAAGAAGAGGCAAAGTTCTCATAGCTTACAAGATAGAACCACTGCATATATAGCAGGTGGTGTAACAAACTCCTTGACCCACTCTAACTGAATAAGATTCCCTAGCTCTACTTGGTTGCCAAGGAACCATAACTACCTTACAGTGAATAGTAAAAGTACTTAGTAACTAGATACATGGGTTTAGCACTAGGCTAATACCCTCAAAGTTTGAGGGGGTATATTACTTCTCTCTTGCATAGGGTCCTTTCTGTAAGATATACACATGTATATTCTCCCACTTGGGATACAGTAACAGATGAGTTGCCTATTTCTAACACATGATGCTGACACTACTGTTGGATTATAATTCTTATTTTCCTCAGGTTTGATCTGAATGTTGATTTGCTAGATGTCCATGCAGACAAAAAGCACATTTCATCGTTTTGACAAATTCAACCTAAAATACAATCCATGTGGCCAAAGTAGGCTCAGAGAAATTTTCCTCAAGCAAGACAATCTCATTCAAGGTATTTGTGTTGTTATAAAGCCCTATATTCCGTGAAAGACTTTTTTTTTTGATTGGGCCTTTTATGCGGCTTCCCTTTTTTATGTCTTATTGTCATGCTCATTGCTCTATCATACTATTATAGGCCCTCCTCAACCTTTTGTCATTTGGAGTCATAAGTTTATGTTCATAAAGAATTGGAACTTCCGAACTTTATTGAGCGTTGTCTTGGACAATGGAGATGATCAAATTAGAATGTTAGACAGACACATAAAAAAATTAATATTTTAATTTATGTTGGCAGAAGCAATATTAAGCATTTTTTGGTGAATATTCACTGGATATGGTTTTCCAAAATAGTTTCTTGTTGCTTACAAATGGCTGTAGAACATGGTTTGCCATGTTGGTACTATGAGTCTTTGTGACAAGTGCCTCGAAACATTGGGGAAATCCCCAATGTTTTAGGCTGGTAGGTTCTAACTTATTTGGAGAAAGCTTTTCGCTGTTATAAACTGTTCATTTGTGGTCGCATTTGGTTCATGTTCTTCCTGTTAAACAATTAGCATGGCTGCTAATTGTATCCTTGGTCTATATTAGGTCGATTGTCACGTTTTTTCTTTCTCGAGCATGCAGGAGAGCTGCGTACCTTTTATATTAAGAAGAAAAAAAGAGGGGTAGAGGAACCCTTACAGCATACCCACACCACATGTATCACCAAGCTTTGGAATTATATTAGTGCCTATGCTAGACCTCAACAGATGAAAAACTACGACAATCAGCAATTTGCGACGCTTATATGCTGGCTTCCTCATACAATTCCAAGCGATAGTCTAAATTATAAGTGTTGAAATATAAGTGAATTGCCCACCTCTCCCCATCAGCTTAAGCTTTTGGGTTGAATTGGTTGGTGCGTGCAACTCAATATGGTATCAGAGCTAGAGGTCTTGAGTTCGAATCGTGGTAGACACAATTAAATAAAATAATTGTTGTCCGCTCCTATTCCACGTCTAAGGCCTGAGGGAGCCTCCACGTGACGGGGAGTGTCGGAATATAAGTGAATTGTCCCACCTCTCCCCCCATCAGCTTAAGCTTTTGGGTTGCATGCAACTCAATAATAAGTCGTTTTAGTTTTTTCTAAATACATAGTTTGTACTATTCGCCTAAGATATAAGCTATTTCTATCAAAATCTGTGTAAATAGAAAAGGCAAAACGACTTATAATTTGAAACGGAGGGAGTAGCTTCCTAATACAATTCCAAGAGATGTTCTAAACCCCCTTATTGTTCTCCTGAGCTTATTAACCTGTGAGCCGTCACCTTTCTCTTTAGATCCCCTTCAGAAAATAGTCTTTAGACATATATGTAGGCTAAAGTGATCAAGCTGGTTGTTTGGTTTTGGTTTCTGGCTTTGTTTGACAACAAGCCCAAGTTATGTTTTGTTAAAGGCCTAGACATCATTTAAAAATGTGGTTGCTGTATAGTATGCTCGACACTAGTTTGTTTTGGTCTGTGGAGGAATAATTTGATCATGAACCGTGGTTAATCATTATTCAGCTATTCAGTTCTAACCAATATTTAATATTTTGAAATACTCACATTGCATTTGATTTAAGCTAGGCCGTTTTCTTGCTGAGTTGACTAAGCAAGTTTTCTCTGACCTTTCTGCTAGCAAATATCAGGTAAACTGTCAGCTGGATAACTTTTTTTGTTTTAATTCAGAGGCACTTCTTATTTGATATCTTGTAACTTTATGCCCTAATATGCTTTTCAGATGGCAGAATATAGGATTTCAATCTACGGAAGGAAACAAAGTGAATGGGACCAACTCGCGAGTTGGATAGTGAACAATGAATTGTACAGTGAAAATGTTGTCTGGCTGGTTCAGGTATCCTTTATTTACTTCTGTTGGACAAGTTAGCTGTGGCAGTGTTTATAATTTCCTGGCACTTAGTTGAACTAATTGCTACTATGTTGGATAGTTCATAGTTCTGTGGCCCCTGATTCCTGACTGCTTCTTTCACCTCTTTCTTATCTACTGGTAGTCTGTAGTAAAGCCTTGTCTTGTAATTGTATCTGCTATTTCTTTAGCTACAGAGCTACTGCTGGTTTTTGTTCCACCAAAGTTATGTAATTTAAACATCAAAAACTTTGTGTTTTGATGGGGTGACTCCCAGCTTGGCATCGGCCTTGCTGAACAGAGGGGAAGTGCAGTTGTGGGTGTTGTCCAGGGCTCGAGGGATTTCCCTCTTGACTGCTCTTGATTCTAGGGAATAAACAGTAGTGAAAGCAATGAATGTGGCGGCGGAGGGCGAGGAGATCCAGGTGCCAGGGAAGGAGGTGGTGGAGGGCCTTGGCTGGCCCTGCAGACTTGTTGGAGTGGGTGAGCTCCTCCATGAGCAAATCAGAGGGGACCTCCAGGAAGGTGGGGAAGGGGCAGCCACGCCTGAGAACAGCCTGACAGAGGAGTACTTGTCTCTGAGGCCGCGTTGAGGACTAGAGTATGGTGTGAGATGAACTCCCGCAGGTCAATAAGAGCATCGGCCATGGTCTTGAAGTGCTAGCAGTACTCGATGATGGAGAGGTCGCCCTAAACAAAGTTGCGGAACTGGGCGTGTAAAGGGCCCGAGTCTTATGGTTCCCAATGAACTGGGTTTCAATGGTGAGCCAGGTGAGCCAGGTGGCACAAGCTCCATGACGGCCTTGACGAGGTCATTGGAGATGGTGCCAAGGATCCAGGAGCAAACCAGACAGTCCATGCGGGCCCAATCAGGGTGATCGGGAGCATGGTCATCGGAGAGGATGTGGCCTTCCAGTGAGAACTTGCACACAGTCAAGAGGAAGGCCTCGCACCAGCGATTGTCATTGCTACCTTGCTGGTCTTGATGTCGAGGACGAGCGGGACGAGGGAGCAAATGTTCGGTACAGCTACAACCCGTGGAGGTTCAGAACGGCGGCAGCCTTGTGGACAAATTGCAGGGATGGCTCAGGAGTAGACAAAGAGGAGCCGTCGGGAGGAGAAGCGGCAGCCGCGCAGGCACAGGCGTCGCAGGCCTGTTGCTCCTGGAGGAGCCACTCCTTGGTGACCATGAGCTTGAGGGAGTCATCCGCAGCTTCCTCGTCATCGGATCGGCCACCGTCTTAGCCTCGGTGGCAGCAGCTGCGGCACCAGATTGCGAGACAGGGGGAGTCCCAGGCATTGGACAAAAGAGGGAGGGCGTGCGTGGGGGGGAGGCGACGACCAGAGGATGGTCGCATGGGAGTAGCGGTCGTAGATCAGGAGAGAAACTAGTCTTTTGCTACCATGAAAGCAATGAATATTTGATTGGAACACATGTACATGTAGGAGGGGACAATCGGTTTATAGAAACAGGACCGGATAAAATTGCCTCCCTAATCCTAATCCAGTCACAGCTAGGGCTGGTCAGCTAAATATGAACACACGGCCCAGGCCCAGGCCCAATAGCATACACCGCTATATATATGTCTAACAAGTAGTTTTTGCGGTCGTCTTTTATCTATTCATGGGCACTCATGGAATCTCCAAAACATTGTGTGGGTGGGTGTGTTGTACCTGGTCCTCTTTCTCCTTTCTCTTCTTTAATATAGTGATACATGGAGCTCCTTTGTGTTCAAGAAAAAAATAGTTTGTAGTCATTGTCTCTTTAGTCAATAATCTGTTCAAATACTGGACAAAAGTACTCTTGACGACAGTCTAGCTTGCAGAATGCCAAAATGAGTACTTAGCCTAAGATGTAGTTCAGCAGTTCTTAACTATGGCAATATTACCCTTTTCCCCCCAGTGAAATATTTGATGCAACAATGATTCTTTTCTGATTTATTTTGTGGACGCTCTTTTGCAGATTCCACGCTTATATAATGTATACAAGGAAATGGGTATTGTTACGTCATTTCAAAATCTTCTTGACAACATTTTCCTTCCTCTTTTTGAGGTTACTATTGATCCAGCTTCACACCCGCAGCTCCATGTGTTCCTGAAGCAGGTTGAGAAATCATTGGTTATAAAGAATATGCATATCGACTGTAGTTCTGCCTTGTGTCATGCATCAACATTTCACACATCAACCATTTACTTGCTGTTGTGTGCGTCTCACATGCTATAGTGTTTTTTTCCTCGAACATGCAGGAGAGCTGCGTATCATTATATAAGAAGAAAAAAAAGGGAAAGGGCCCTTACAAACACCCCAAAACTCACACCAACGCAACTAAGAATGCATGCTCGCCTGTGCTATAAAAAAGATGACCTCAACTTTGTTTCAAATAGGTAGCAGACCAGCTAGGTAAGAAATACCCCTGGCACCTGCAGTACCCCACAAACTCATGTCATCTAAGGCAAGAGTCAAAGCTCTGGCTAGATTAGGTGAAGCTCCATCAAACACACAACGATTCCTATGGTTCCAAAGTGTCCATGCTCCCAAGATGATGATAGATTTCAAGCCTTTTCTTACCAAACCATCCACAGCCTCATTTTTTCTGGCCCACCAGCGCTCGAAAGCGCTGCTGGGGCGAGAGACTGCATACCAATCTTTTGCAGCAGGCTTTACCAAAAATCTCGTGCAAAGACAGTTTACAAGATGGTTGATAGTTTCTGAATCTTCATCACAATGCAGACACCGAATTGGATGATCAAGACCATGTCGCGCTAGTCTATCCTTATTATGTTTCACTAGCCACATAAAGAAGTGGCATTTTCCTGGTGCCCAAGTTTTCCAAATCCTCTCATATAGTTCAAATCTTATTGCCCCCTGAAAAAATCTGTCATATGCTGGCTTTGCTGTGTACTGTCCACACAAAGAAAAATCTCCAAATATGAGAGTCTTCCACCCCCTGGCTGTAGTTCCACCTCAGATACAATATCCCATAACTCAAGTAATTCAACAATGACATCCACTGAAAGTGCAAAGACCACTGCAGAAAACATGCCAGAGTATCTCACATACCAGCTCACGAGTGTGTGTGACATGGTAACTAATGCTAAATTTCATCATTAGTTTTTTCAGTAATGATAATTGGTAAATGCTCACATGCATTTTTCTCACGTGCTTGATATTGCAACTTTAGTTGACTCTTTCTGCTGAGCCTTGCAGGTTGTAGGGCTGGACCTGGTTGATGATGAAAGTAAACCAGAAAGGCGTCCCAACAAAGCACCACATGCCTACACCTGAACAGTGGACCAATGTGTTCAACCCTGCATTTTCATATTATGCATACTACTGCTATGCTAACTTATTCACCCTAAACAAGGTGATCATATCCTCCTCTCCCTCCTCAATTTTCTCGATACTTCTTAGAGAGGTAATGGTTCGTTTCAATTTTCAGCTGCGTGAGTCAAAGGGGATGACCACTATCAAATTCCGTCCACATGCTGGAGAGGTAAAATCTATTCTAGTTTCCTATCTGAAAGTACAGATCCTGTTTGCTCTAATGGGTATGCTTGTACAGGCTGGTGATATCGATCACTTAGCTGCGACATTCCTTCTTTGTCACAACATATCACATGGAATCAATCTAAGGAAATCTCCTGTGCTTCAGTACTTGTACTATCTTGGTCAGGTAATATGTTACCAAATTCCATAACCCAGCATGATTTTGGTCTCTTCTGAGATGCATTTGGTGGTGTTTACTTCTCTAGTACTGATATATTCCATTCCAGTTAAAATAAGTCATGTGTTATGATGAATGCAAATTTCTAGTTTTTCGCAACAAATTTAAATGAATATTTGACTTGTAAAAATACATCTTTGCCATGTTGGGTAGCACATTCATGAATAGTGTTACTAACCTTGGGGATTTCGAGAGGTAATCGCTCCATTAGCGGGCAAACTCATATGGGCCAATAGTAGATGGGCCTTCGCTAACACTCCCCCCCCAACACCCCACCCCTGGCAACTCAAGGTGGTTGTCGAGGATATGAAGCATGTGAAGCCGATGTGCTCTCGAATTTGTGCTTTAGTGAAGAAGTCAGCCAGTTGCAGCTTGGACCAATATGCTTGGTAAGTTCATACTTCATAGGATCCTTACTACTTAAATGTAATAGGTATTGTTAAGCGTTAAGTGTATACTGTAGGCCTATATGGCCCAAGCCCATGAGGCTCTCTGTCTCTATATATATATAGTTATCTCCACTTCTAGAGTGGTTATGTTTTCTAAACCCCAAGGTACGTAACATGGTACCAAAGCTAAGGTTTAGGGTTAGGGTTAAACTATTTTGACTCACCCTGATCCATTTTTTTTTTTTCTTGGGCGATTCCTATGTTTTTCTTTTGGATACTCAACAGAAACATGGAGCTGGATGATTCTATTGAGGCCCAAAGGGAACTATATTTAGAGTACACGAGAAACACATGGGGAGGAACCCTAAACTAGGAGATTACACTAATACCCTTGACTATTATTATACCTTAACAAAAAAGCACCGCTGTTCTGGACATATTGCCCCTTCAAAAAAACCCCGCATCTCCTTAGCAGACTCATGATTCTCGAGTCAGGACATCATCAAAGAAGACTTCATACTAGTGAACAATGGCACACATCACATCGCCATCAGCATCAATCCAAGCCGTGACTGCAGCAGCACTAGAACTATCCTTTGACCTATCGACCTGAGGATCGGCAGTCAAATGAGACACAGGACCATGGTCCCTCCAAACAGTCTTGACAGAGAAAGCCCACTCTCGATCACTGTTTGTCTAAACGGTCGTTTAGCCCGTTTATACACCATTTAAATGCTACACGGTGGTCCACCGTTTCCATTTAATTGGTTGTTTTGACCGCTTAAACGGCCGTTTTGCCCGTTTAAACACTTTCGATTTGCCTGAATAATGGGCTAGGAGGTGACCGACTGTTTACCGTTTAGGATAACATTGCTCTCGATAGTGGAAGGTTTATAGAGGTATAATCACTCCTTTAGTGGAAGGTTTATATATAGACACTCATATGGGCCAATAGTAGATGGGCCTTCACTTAACAAATAGAACCTAATGGTCAATGATGTGTTTTGGGGACTATAATGTTTATTAAAACTTCACGCGTTTAGTGACTGGCGGCAACACCAGAAAATGGCATAACATTTTGCACTTTTCAGTTTCTGCCTTTTGAATTATGATGTTGTTCTTTCCAACCTGTTACTTAAATTTTGTCAGATTGGTCTGGCGGTGTCGCCATTGAGCAACAACTCCTTGTTTCTTGACTATCATCGCAACCCTTTTCCAACGTTCTTCCAACGAGGTCTGAATGTCTCATTATCTACGGATGACCCTTTGCAAATTCACCTGACAAAAGAACCATTGGTAGAAGAATACAGCATTGCTGCTTCGGTACTCTCTACTTCCCTTGCTTTTTTGCTCTTCTGTGATTGTCCTTTCACACATGCAGCATGAGTTTTATGTGCATGTGTATGCAGTACACACCTTTACGCATAGATACTATGCTACCCATGCCGAAACGGATGATCGACTAATGTCCATTTTGATTGTTTCAGCTGTGGAAGCTCAGTTCTTGTGATTTATGTGAAATTGCAAGGAACTCTGTTTATCAATCTGGATTTTCACATGCTCTCAAGGTGAGTGATCTTTTGCTGCTTCTCTGAAACACTTTAATGTGCGTTCCACGCCTGATACCTTCACTTTAGTTACAGAGTGATGGTATGAAATGCGGCCTTCAGCATGCATTGAAGCCCTGTGTTTAGACACTGGACTATATTAGAGAAGATCCTTACCTGCTTAGTATAATTGTGTGCAAAGAACACAGCAAATAATCAAATGATCTTTGGCAGGCGCACTGGATTGGCAAGAACTACTTCAAAAGAGGACCTGCTGGAAATGATATTCACAGAACGAATGTACCGCACATCAGGGTTCAATTTAGAGACATGGTATAAATTCTGTTCTCCCTTTATTGTCTTGGCAAGTGGTACTTTGGTGAAATCTGACTTGTAAACGGTTCCCCTTATCAGATCTGGAGAAATGAAATGAGTCTAGTGTACTCTGACAACGAGATCTTAATACCAGATGAGCTGGACCTGTAAGATGTCCGCCTCATGTATATCCTGTAGCGGCTATGGGAATCATACTTTATGTTTTGGTATGCTTTTCCACTTCGAACTTCAATCTTTGCTGTCATTTTGATCCAATTGATGTCTTACCTGTATAAACGGGCAGTGCAGAGAATAATAACATGCACTTTCTTTCAACCTTGCAGTTGCTAGAAGTCAGCATGAGAAGCGATGTGATCAAGTGTGTCTCCAAGCCCCACCTGGGAAAACCTCCGGAGATGCACCAAGCACACCAAAGGGATGCAATACCTTAATAATAATGCGGCAAAGTGAAGCAGCAGAGGTTTGTGCAAGAGTTGCGTTATAGCCTCATAGGGTGATGTTCCCTGTCCCCCCTCGTTTGTAAGCATGTATGTACTTGAAGTGGTTGTACTCTGGTTGGATCTTATGCGGTGAGTTCAGTGCTGACGGTTGTTTCCCTGCCCAGATGAACATGGATCACCCTGTTAATGGTTTGGATTGAAATGGGTTTTATGGGTTGGTTCTCATATGGATACACTTTTGATGGCTAGGAATGGGTTGATTTACTTATTAGGGTGGGTTGGGTTGGGTTTAACAAAAATTAGGTTGGATGGATTGGTATTTTGATTCTTTTTTCTAGGTTTGAATGAATTGAATCCTTGGGTTATTATTGGGTTGGTTCCTTTTTTCTAGGGTCCGACTCTTGATGTGGGGCCTACATGTAAATCTCATTGTGTTAACCAGCACAGATTATCTTAATGATATTTTAAATCCAATTTAAGAAATTTCAGTCAAATTTGATGAAATTTTAAGTTGTAAATATGAGCTTTTATTTCTAGGGTCTAGCTTTGACGTGGGTCCATGTGCAGATCTTGATGTGCTAACCGGCATGCATTATCTTCCCCGGCATTTTGAAACATAATTTTAAGGTGAACGCGAGCTTTTATTTGTAGAGTTCTGCTTGATGTGGGGCCCACATGCAGATCTTGATGTGCTAACTGGTACATTATTTTCATGACATTATGAAACATATTCAAAAATTTCAATCAATTTCAATAAAATTTTAATGTGTGAACGCGAGCTTTTATTTCTAGGGTCTGGCTTTGATGTGGGGCCCATGTGCAAATCTTGATGTGCTAATTAGCATAGATTATCTTCATGATATTTCAAAACATATTTAAAAAATTTTAGTCAATTTCGAAAAAATTTTAAGGTGTGAACATAAGCTTTTATTTTCAGGGTTCGGCTTTGATGTGGAGTCCTCCATGGCACAGGCTGAGAAGGTGGAGAGCAGAGGAAGAAGAGGAGTGGGAAGGCTAAGAGCAAAAGCAGAGTGGGGAGAGGTTGGACGCCTCGACCCCCTTAAATAGGGGCTGGAGACCTTAAGGGTCGCGGTGGCCGTCAGGTGCGAAAAGCCCTTCCGCTTTCGCGCTCGACGCCCTGCCTGACCGCACCTACCACATTAACCCCCGGCGCGGGATTCGAAACTGTAGCGCCGCGCTCACACCTCCCCTGGATGAGTCCAAGCGCGAGCATCGAAACCCGTCAGACCGTCACTCGTCAGTTCTACATTGTCATCATTACGACGGGCGGACTGTCCCGCGTCATGGCGAAACTGACACACGACACCACTACCTCGAGAAGCGCACGCTTCAGTCTCTGCAGACGTGTCCCATGTCTCCAGAGACTCGGGGGCTACAACCGGTGGGTCCGCTCGCGCACACCCACCGGAGGAATACGAATCGACCCCTTGACTGCAAGTCCCTGCAGGTGTGGGCCCGTGCCTACAAGAACTCGGGGGCTGCTGTCAGGGGCCAAACAATCAGCCTACTAAGCCTACGACTAAACAATCCCG
>JADLZL010000469.1:0-57252 GCA_015844335.1 Chrysopogon serrulatus | reverse complement strand
CCTCAACTTTAGTTAAGTTGTTGACATTATAGATTGTGGAAAAAATGTGGGTTTCCAAAACTTTTGAAATTTAACTTAATGGTTTGTTGCATTCATGCTGATGCATAGACTTTATGTTTGGAAAATAAATTTAAATGTTTCAAATGCACATAGGGTTTTGATCCTATCAATTTTGAACCTAATCAAGTCACTCATGATCCTTGACCAAGTTTCCTTAACCTCAAAACCATGATCAAATATTTGTAAACCATACACCTTGATCCTTGTTCCAAGAACCTTGATGGATCCCAAACTTTCATCTTGCTAAATACCCAAACTCATGCTCTCTAAAACTTTAACTAGTCATAGCCTTGCTCTCTCTTTCTTTTATCCTTTTTTTCCTTATATTTGAGCTCCTAATCCTTTTTGATTTAGTCTTCTGCATAGCCTAAAGTCTATGCTAAGTGACCAATTGTTATATCTCTTCTTTCTCACACAATTCAATCTCATCTTGTTCAAGTCAAATCAATCACGTGTCGTGTATCCAAGTTAATCTCAATCTTGACTTGCTCTTCTTTCCTCCCCTTGGGCAAATCATAGCCCAACCATCCTCCTCTCTTTTGTGGGCCAACATGAAGCCCAACCAGCCCTTCACCTCATCCTCTCCCCCTCTCCCACGTCACCCCTTTGGGTGCCGGGTGAGCCCCTCCCCCAAATCACTCCCCTTCCCCTCCTTTCATGCAAGGAAACTCTCAATCTCCTTCCTTTTCTCTTACTTGACAAAAACAGCAGCAGCCCCTTATCTCCCCCTCCCCCCACGCCTCCCTTCATTCCCCACGTCAAGGACAGGAGGGACGCCCCTGCTCCTCCTCATCCACCCCCCATGGCTGCCCGATCAACCGCAACGTGAGAAGGTGCACTAGATCGTCGTCACCGCCGACGCCGATGCATCCCCTCGCTCCACCACATCTATCCCCATGGTGAGAACACTCCAGAATCATCCCCATGTTCTTCTTGTATTCCTTGCTGCATATCAAGTGCCGTAGATGACGTATGGTTGATCCCCGATGATGATTACCCGTTGTATGTGTTTGCTGTCCTTGCGGGCAGATTCGCTGTCGTTGATAGAATCGGTGTTCCCCGCTGTTTCTTTGATCCAATCATCAATCCCTTTGGTGAAATTGTAGATTACATCCTTGAACACACCCCTGTAAATTGATTTTGTAATAGGAATTGAGAAACTTGAGATAACGTCACCTCCGTGCCCGTTGTTCTTGCTGTCCTGACAGATTGCAGGTCTGAATGTTTTTCACGTTCCCCGCTAATCCACTGTCCAAATCACCAATCCCTTGATCCTACATGTTCATGACATACCTGCACATGATTCCACAAGTTGGTTCAGCCATGCAATCCCCGATGACTGAAATATCGATGCCAAAGTGTGTGTTACCTCCGCTGTCTAAACAGCAATCACTCTGTTTTTGGCAACGACGTTCCCGCTGATCCATTGAACCCCAACATGCATCCTTTGGCTGGACAGTCATTTATATAGTTGTACACAGCTCTGAAAATATTCATGGCCATACAATCAAATATGAATGGTCTATCATCTTGTTTTGTGCTCGCTGTCCCTGCTGCCCTGCAGCCGCGCTTATGCCGGTTCGCATGGCTGTTCCTAATGATTCGCCAATCCTGTGGTCAAGCCCTTCAACCACAGTGCATACCATATACTTACACATATCTCAACAAGTTTTCTTGGTCATAGGTGCTACAATCATCGAGATATACATGCCATATCAATTGTTACCGCTGCTGTCCTACAGTCAGCAGTGCAGCCCGTTTTGCAGCTATGTTTCCCAGCGAACCAATGATCAAAGTGACTTGTTCTTTTTGCCAATATATACTCCATTTATTCCTAAACATTCCCACAAAATGGATCTCCATTTGGTGCAGTTATGGCCATACCCTTGCTGCTCATAAACCCCACTGTCCATCGATATGCACGTGCATTGTCATTTTGCACTAAATCACTCTCCGGATTATCTTACTATTAGCAAACTCCATTTATGCAAACCACCACCATTGTTCTTCCATCTTCAGGTTTTGTGACCAGAGATAGTTACTCTTTATAGCATCTCACTTGTCATATCACTCCCCGCATAGCCATTGCCATGTATATGATTACTCTCATCAAGCTTGCATAAGTCATAATCCAACCTTTAAATCTCCGTATGATTACTATATTTTTTTAATGTCATATATCCATCTTGTACACAATCCTTCGATCATTTACCCTTCATCTATGAATCCTTATGCCACCCAAATCTTTCACCCACATACATGATGTCTCGCTATCATTTATCAAACCTTCTAACTTTCATGTCTTTCAAGTTGTTGCTCCTGCTTTAGTTTTACACTCAAGCGATCGTAGTTACAAGCCCTACGTGTTTCAAACCTTTACTTATTATTTTTATAATGTTTGATGTAATGTTTTTAGAACTCTTTATGATGCTTGTGCTGGTTGCTTTGATAATGTTAGAAGTGGAGCTACGCAAGGATGATCCGTAGGAAAGTTGGACATGTTTGAGCACTCTTTGAGGCAAGTGTAACATGAGTTCCCTTGTTACCTAATAACCTTATAATCATTTTTATATGCATGTGTCTAATATGATAAACCCCTAAGGACTTTACCTAGCACTCTTGTTATCCTGTATTCCTTGTTACCTTGGGTTATGCATATGGGTAGTTGCTTAGTTTGCAAACACTAAAGTGTTATAATATTAATCTTGATTAATGACTTATGGAATCAATGGTTTAAATTATGCTTGTTGGCAACATGGATATCAGGGGGCTAGAGCATTGGGTCTTTTTGGGTGCTCTTGTCTACCCTCCATAAGGACTGAATCTTAAAGCGGCCACCCAGGATTTACCGTAGAACCATGAGGGCTACATAGCTCTGGCTTTAGCTAAGTAAACTGAACTTCTCTAGCTTGTTAGTAGTTACCGAAAGGCGCAAAAGGGGGGGGTGCCAAGATGGGTATGGCTCTTGTCCTGCCACTTGTGTGTGCTAGGCTACGGGTCATTTGTGAACCACTCTCGGAGGAGAGCATCTATATCTGCTTGGTCAATCCGAAACCTAGCGGCTACTAACTTGTTAGGGGGACTTTCGAAAGGCTTCATAGTGAACCCAGCCGACTTACCTCGGAAGTGAGTCAAGCGGCTGATCACCTCGGACATATGGGTAACACGACTCATGGTGAAAGTGTACACACTCTGCAGAGTTTATAAACTGATATATCAGCCGTGCTCACGGTCACAAGCGGCCTGGATCCTTTTCGAGATAGATGGTGCTATGGATGGTTTTGGATGTGGTTAATCTTGATGATAATTATTATACTTATTACCTTGGGAGCTTAAGCATAACCTAGCAAGTCAGGAATAATAATAAAGTATAACCTACTAAAAGTGATTACCGCAGTTCAACCGTGTCTTGCCTTTTGAGCCTTGCATCCCCTCATGTTATGCTTGCTGAGCATGGTGCGCTGATGCTTGCTTTACAATCAATAAAATCCCGGATGGGTACCAGATGCTGGATTCAGGAGATGTATCTTCCTCAAGATGTTCTATAAATACTAGGAGAGTGGTTCTCCAGTCAACCGTCCCTGTGGAGTATAGAGACCCGAAGACTAGATATAGATTAGTTTCCGCTATGCTTTATAATAGATGTAAGTTGTGTTGTAATTATAATTCGATATATAATAAAGCATTGTCTTTGATAATCTCTATATTTGTTGCTATATGTGTTGTGTAGACATCCTGGGCACACATATAGTTAGCACTTGGTATTCTTTGAAAAACCAGGTGCGGCAGAGTGGTATATCAGAGCAATGTTGACTGTAGGACACTCAGCCTAGTTAGAAATGGTCGTCTTTGCAAAATTATTTTAATAAAAACTAATTTTGTCTCCCACCCCCTTGGTTGTCTATGAAAAATAAAAAGAATTTTCATCGAGACCTCTCGTTTGTCCAAAGACAGTAGTGTTTAAGTTCGCTACCCTGATGCCATTTAGGAAGTTATATTCCCCGAGTGCTTTTTATGGTAGTAACGATGCTAAGGTGAGTGCTAGTGTGCTTGATTAAGGACTACTATCATGTTAGTGTGCCCTAGCGTGGTTGATTATTTTATTATTGTGTTATCAATGATTTGGCTCTTTATAATGATCTGTAGCTTCAAATAATCTCGGGACGAGATTCTTATTAAGGGGGTAGTGCTGTCACACCCCAAAATTCATGTTTTGGGATGTGACCTAGAAAACACTAAATACATGAAATGGTTTTATTATTTTTTCTAAAATTCCCCAACTTTAGTTAAGTTGTTAACATTATAGATTGTGGAAAAAATGTGGGTTTCTAAAACTTTTGCAATTTAACTTAATGGTTTGTTGCATTCATGCTGATGCATTGACTTTATGTTTGGAAAATAAATTTAAATGTTTCAAATGCACATAGGGTTTTGATCCTATCAATTTTGAACCTAATCAAGTCACTCATGATCCTTGACCAAGTTTCCTTAACCTCAAAACCATGATCAAATATTTATAAACCATACACCTTGATCCTTGTTCCAAGAACCTTGATGGATCCCAAACTTTCATCTTGCTAAATACCCAAACTCATGCTCTCTAAAAAACTTTAACTAGTCATAGTCTTGCTCTCTCTTTCTTTTTATCCTTTTTTTCCTTATATTTGAGTTTCTAATCCTTTTGATTTAGTCTTCTGCATAGCCTAAAGTCTATGCTACGTTATATCTCTTCTTTCTCACACAATTCAATCTCATCTTGTTTAAGTCAAATCAATCACGTATCGTGTATCCAAGTTAATCTCAATCTTGACTTGCTCTTCTTTCCTCCCCTTGGGCAAATCATAGCCCAACCATCCTCCTCCTTTTTGTGGGCCAACATGAAGCCCAACCAGCCCTTCACCTCATCCTCTCCCCCTCTCCCACAACACCCTTAGGGTGCTGGTGAGCCCCCTCCCCAAATCACTCCTCATCCCCTCCTTTCAAGCAAGGAAACTCCCAATCTCCCTTCCTTTTCTTTTACTTGACAAAAACAGCAATAGCCCCTTATCTCCCCTTCCCCCCCACCTCCCCCCTTCATTCCCCACGTCAAGGACACGGGAGGGACGCCCCTGCTCCTCCTCATCCACCCCCATGGCTGCCCCCGATCAACCGCAACGCGAGAAGGTGCACTAGATCGCCGTCACCTACCGACGCCGATGCATCCCCTCGCTCCACCACATCTATCCCCATGGTGAGAACACTCCAGAATCATCTCCATGTTCTTCTTGTATTCCTTGCTGTATATCAAGTGCCGTAGATGATGTATGGTTGATCCCCGATGAAGATTACCCGTTGTATGTGTTTGCTGTCCTTGCAGGCAGATTCGCTGTCGTTGACAGAATCAGTGTTCCCCGCTGTTTCTTTGATCCAATCATCAATCCCTTTGGTGAAATTGTAGATTACATCCTTGAGCATATGATTTTGTAATAGAAATTGAGAAACTTGAGATATCGTCATCTCCGTGCCCGTTGTTCTTGCTGTCCTGACAGATTGCAGGTCTAAATGTTTTTCGCGTTCCCCGCTAATCCACTATCCAAATCACCAATCCCTTGATCCTACATGTTCATGACATACCCGCACATGATTCCACAAGTTGGTTCAGCCATGCAATCCCCGATGACTGAAATATCGATGCCAAAGTGTTTGCTACCTCTGCTGTCCAAACAGCAATCACTCTGTTTTTGGCAACGACGTTCCCGCTGATGCATTGAACCCCCAACATGCATCCTTTGGCTGGACAGTCATTTATATAGTTGCACACAGCTCTAAAATTATTCATGGCCATACAATCAAATATGCGTGTTCCTAATGATTCGCCAATCCGGTGGTCAAGCCCTTCAAACACAGTGCATACCATATACTTACACATGTCTCTACAAGTTTTCTTGGTCATAGGTGCTACAATCATCAAGATATACATGCCATATCAATTGTTACCGCTGCTGTCCCGCGCGGTCGGCCAGTGCAGCCCGCTTTGCAGTACTGTGTTGCCCAAAGAACCAATGATCAAAGTGACTTGTTCTTTTTGCCAATATATACTCCATTTATTCCTTAACATTTCCACAAAATGGATCTCCATTTGGTGCAGTTATGGCCATGCCCTTGCTGCTCATAAACCCCACTGTCCATCGATATGCACGTGCATTGTCATTTTGCACTAAGTCAATCTCCGGATTATCTTACTATTAGCAAACTCCATCTATGCAAGCCACCACCATTGTTCTTGCATCTTCAGGTTGTATGACCAGAGATAATTACTCTTTATAGCATCTCACTTGTCATATCACTCCTGCATAGCCATTGCCATGTATATGATTACTCTCATCAAGCTTGCATAAGTCATGATCCAGCCTTTAAATCTCCGTATGATTACTATATTTTTTATAATGTCATATATCCATCTTGTACACAATCCTTCGATCATTTAGCCTTCATCTATGAATCCTTATGCCACCCAAATCTTTCACCCACATACATGATGTCTCACTATCATTTATCAAACCTTCTAACTTTCATGTCTTTCAAGTTGTTGCTCCTGCTTTAGTTTTACGCTCAAGCGATCGTAGTTACAAGCCCTACGTGTTTCAAACCTTTACTTATTATTTTTATAATATTTGATGTAATGTTTTTAGGACTCTTTATGATGCTTGTGCTGGTTGCTGATAATGTTAGAAGTGGAGTACGCAAGGATGATCCAGAAGGAAAGTTGGACATGTTTGAGCACTCTTTGAGGCAAATGTAACATGAGTTCCCTTGTTAGCTAATAACATTATAATCATTTTCATATGCATGTGTCTAATATGATAAACCCCTAAGGACTTTACCTAGCACTCTTGTTATCCTCATTCCTTGTTACCTTGGGTTATGCATATGGGTAGTTGCTTAGTTTGCAAACACTAAAGTGTTATAATATTAATCTTGATTAATGACTTATGGAATCAATGGTTTAAATTATGCTTGTTGGCAACATGGATATCAGGGGGCTAGAGCATTGGGTCTTTTTGGGTGCTCTTGTCTACCCTCCATAAGGATTGAATCTTAAAGTGGCCACCCAGAATTTACCGTACAACCATCAGGGCTACATGGCTATGGCTTTAGCTAAGTAAACTGAACTTCTCTAGCTTGTTAGTAGTTACCGAAAGGTGCAAAAGGGGGGTGCCAAGACAGGTATGGCTTTTGTCCTGCCATTTGTGTGTGCTTTGGGCTACGGGTCATTTGTGAACTACTCTGAGGAGAGCATCTATATCTGCTTGGTCAATCTGAAACCTAGCGGCTACTAACTTGTTAGGGGGCCTTTCAAAAGGCTTCATAGTGAACCCTGCCGACTTACCTCGGAAGTGAGTCAAGAGGCTGATCGCCTCGGACATATGGGTAACACGACTCATGGTGAAAGTGTACACACTCTGCAGAGTTTATAAACTGATATATCAGCCGTGCTCAGGTCACGAGCGGCCTGGATCCTTTTCGAGATAGATGGTGCTATGGATGGTTTCAGATATGGTTAATCTTGATGATAATTATTATACTTATTACCTTGGGAGCTTAAGCATAACCTAGCAAGTCAGGAATAATAATAAAGTATAACCTACTAAAAGTGATTACCGCAGTTCAACCGTGTCTTGCCTTTTTGAGCCTTGCATCCCCTCATGTTATGCTTGTTTGAGCATGGTGCGCCGATGCTTGCTTTATAATCAATAAAATCCCTGATGGATACCGGATGCTTTGGATTCAGAGATGTGTCTTCCTCAAGATGTTCTATGAGTACTAGGAGAGTGCTCTCCCAATCAACCGTCCCCTCGTGGAGTATAGAGACCAAGACTAGATATAGAATAGTTTTACGCTATGCTTTATAATAGATGTAAGTTATGTTGTAATTATAATTCGATATATAATAAAGCATTATCTTTGATAATCTCCATATTTGTTGCTATATGTGTTGTGTGGACATCCTGGGCACACATATAATTAGCACTTGGTATTCTTTGAAAAACCTGGTGCGACAGAGTGGGTATCGTAGAGCAATGTTGACCAGTAGGACACTCAAATTTAGTTAGAAATGGTCGCCTTTGCAAAATTATTTTAATAAAAACTAATTTTGTCTCCCTCCCCTTGGTTGTCTATGAAAAATAAAAAGAATTTTCATCGAGACCTCTCGCTTGTCTAAAGACAAGTAGTGTTTAAGTTCGCTACCCCGATGCCATTTAGGAAGTTATGTTTCCCGAGTGCTTTTTACGGTAGTAACAATGCTAAGATGAGTGCTAGTGTGCTTGATTAAGGACTACTATCATGTTAGTGTGCCCTAGCATGGTTGATTATTTTATTGTTGTGTCATCAATGATTTGGCTCTTTGTAATGACTGTAGCTTCAGCGAATCTTGGGACAAGATTCTTATTAAGGGGGTAGTCTTTGTCACACCCCAAAATTCATGTTTTGGGATGTGACCTAGAAAACACTAAATAACATGAAATGGTTTTATTATTTTTTTCTAAGATTCCCCAACTTTAGTTAAGTTGTTGACATTATAGATTGTGGAAAAAATGTGGGTTTCTAAAACTTTTGCAATTTAACTTAATGGTTTGTTGCATTCATGCTGATGCATTGACTTTATGTTTGGAAAATAAATTTAAATGTTTCAAATGCACATAGGGTTTTGATCCTATCAATTTTGAACCTAATCAAGTCACTCATGATCCTTGACCAAGTTTCCTTAACCTCAAAACCATGATCAAATATTTATAAACCATACACCTTGATCCTTGTTCCAAGAACCTTGATGGATCCCAAACTTTCATCTTGCTAAATACCCAAACTCATGCTCTCTAAAACTTTAACTAGTCATAGTCTTGCTCTCTCTTTCTTTTATCCTTTTTTTCCTTATATTTGAGTTTCTAATCCTTTTTGATTTAGTCTTCTGCATAGCCTAAAGTCTATGCTACGTTATATCTCTTCTTTCTCACACAATTCAATCTCATCTTGTTTAAGTCAAATCAATCACGTATCGTGTATCCAAGTTAATCTCAATCTTGACTTGCTCTTCTTTCCTCCCCTTGGGCAAATCATAGCCCAACCATCCTCCTCCTTTTTGTGGGCCAACATGAAGCCCAACCAGCCCTTCACCTCATCCTCTCCCCCTCTCCCACAACACCCTTAGGGTGCTGGTGAGCCCCCTCCCCAAATCACTCCTCATCCCTCCTTTCAAGCAAGGAAACTCCCAATCTCCCTTCCTTTTCTTTTACTTGACAAAAACAGCAATAGCCCCTTATCTCCCCTTCCCCCACACCCTCCCCCTTCATTCCCCACGTCAAGGACACGGGAGGGACGCCCCTGCTCCTCCTCATCCACCCCCATGGCTGCCCCCGATCAACCGCAACGCGAGAAGGTGCACTAGATCGCCGTCACCGGCCGACGCCGATGCATCCCTCGCTCCACCACATCTATCCCCATGGTGAGAACACTCCAGAATCATCTCCATGTTCTTCTTGTATTCCTTGCTGTATATCAAGTGCCGTAGATGATGTATGGTTGATCCCCGATGAAGATTACCCGTTGTATGTGTTTGCCGCCCTTGCAAGCGTATTCGCCATCGTTGACGTAATCGGTGTTCCTCATTGTTTTTTGATCCAATCATCAATCCCTTTGGTGAAATTGTAGATTACATCCTTGAGCATATGATTTTGTAATAGAAATTGAGAAACTTGAGATATCGTCATCTCCGTGTCGTTGTTCTTCTTGCTGTCCCGACAGATTGCGTGTCTAAATGTTTTTCGCGTTCCCCGCTAATCCACTATCCAAATCACCAATCCCTTGATCCTACATGTTCATGACATACCCGCACATGATTCCACAAGTTGGTTCAGCCATGCAATCCCCGATGACTGAAATATCGATGCCAAAGTGTTTGCTACCTCTGGCCGTCCAAACAAAGAATCACTGCTTTTTTTGGCAACGACGTTCCCGCCGATGCATTGAACCCCCAACATGCATCCTTTGGCTGACAGTCATTTATATAGTTGCACACAGCTCTAAAATTATTCATGGCCATACAATCAAATATGCGTGTTCCTAATGATTCGCCAATCCGGTGGTCAAGCCCTTCAAACACAAAGCATACCATATACTTACACATGTCTCTACAAGTTTTCTTGGTCATAGGTGCTACAATCATCAAGATATACATGCCATATCAATTGTTACCGCTGCTGTCCTCGCAGTCGGCAGTGCAGCCCGCTTTTGCAGCTGTGTTGCCCAAATAACCAATGATCAAAGTGACTTGTTCTTTTTTTGCCAATATATACTCCATTTATTCCTTAACATTTCCACAAAATGGATCTCCATTTGGTGCAGTTATGGCCATGCCCTTGCTGCTCATAAACCCCACTGTCCATCGATATGCACGTGCATTGTCATTTTGCACTAAGTCAATCTCCGGATTATCTTACTATTAGCAAACTCCATCTATGCAAGCCACCACCATTGTTCTTGCATCTTCAGGTTGTATGACCAGAGATAATTACTCTTTATAGCATCTCACTTGTCATATCACTCCTGCATAGCCATTGCCATGTATATGATTACTCTCATCAAGCTTGCATAAGTCATGATCCAAATTTTAAATCTCCGTATGATTACTATATTTTTTATAATGTCATATATCCATCTTGTACACAATCCTTCGATCATTTAGCCTTCATCTATGAATCCTTATGCCACCCAAATCTTTCACCCACATACATGATGTCTCACTATCATTTATCAAACCTTCTAACTTTCATGTCTTTCAAGTTGTTGCTCCCGCTTTAGTTTTACGCTCAAGCGATCGTAGTTACAAGCCCTACGTGTTTCAAACCTTTACTTATTATTTTTATAATATTTGATGTAATGTTTTTAGGACTCTTTATGATGCTTGTGCTGGTTGCTGATAATGTTAGAAGTGGAGTACGCAAGGATGATCCGTAAGGAAAGTTGGACATGTTTGAGCACTCTTTGAGGCAAATGTAACATGAGTTCCCTTGTTAGCTAATAACATTATAATCATTTTCATATGCATGTGTCTAATATGATAAACCCCTAAGGACTTTACCTAGCACTCTTGTTATCCTGTATTCCTTGTTACCTTGGGTTATGCATATGGGTAGTTGCTTAGTTTGCAAACACTAAAGTGTTATAATATTAATCTTGATTAATGACTTATGGAATCAATGGTTTAAATTATGCTTGTTGGCAACATGGATATCAGGGGGCTAGAGCATTGGGTCTTTTTGGGTGCTCTTGTCTACCCTCCATAAGGATTGAATCTTAAAGTGGCCACCCAGAATTTACCGTACAACCATCAGGGCTACATGGCTATGGCTTTAGCTAAGTAAACTGAACTTCTCTAGCTTGTTAGTAGTTACCGAAAGGTGCAAAAGGGGGGTGCCAAGACAGGTATGGCTTTTGTCCTGCCATTTGTGTGTGCTGGGCTACGGGTCATTTGTGAACTACTCTCGGAGGAGAGCATCTATATCTGCTTGGTCAATCTGAAACCTAGCGGCTACTAACTTGTTAGGGGGCCTTTCAAAAGGCTTCATAGTGAACCCTGCCGACTTACCTCGGAAGTGAGTCAAGAGGCTGATCGCCTCGGACATATGGGTAACACGACTCATGGTGAAAGTGTACACACTCTGCAGAGTTTATAAACTGATATATCAGCCGTGCTCAGGTCACGAGCGGCCTGGATCCTTTTCGAGATAGATGGTGCTATGGATGGTTTCAGATATGGTTAATCTTGATGATAATTATTATACTTATTACCTTGGGAGCTTAAGCATAACCTAGCAAGTCAGGAATAATAATAAAGTATAACCTACTAAAAGTGATTACCGCAGTTCAACCGTGTCTTGCCTTTTGAGCCTTGCATCCCCTCATGTTATGCTTGCTGAGCATGGTGCGCTGATGCTTGCTTTATAATCAATAAAATCCCGGATGGATACCAGATGCTGGATTCAGGAGATGTGTCTTCCTCAAGATGTTCTATGAGTACTAGGAGAGTGCTCTCCCAATCAACCGTCCCTGTGGAGTATAGAGACCCGAAGACTAGATATAGAATAGTTTCTGCTATGCTTTATAATAGATGTAAGTTATGTTGTAATTATAATTCGATATATAATAAAGCATTATCTTTGATAATCTCCATATTTGTTGCTATATGTGTTGTGTGGACATCCTGGGCACACATATAATTAGCACTTGGTATTCTTTGAAAAACCTGGTGCGACAGAGTGGTATCAGAGCAATGTTGACTGTAGGACACTCAGCCTAGTTAGAAATGGTCGTCTTTGCAAAATTATTTTAATAAAAACTAATTTTGTCTCCTTCCCCCTTGGTTGTCTATGAAAAATAAAAAGAATTTTCATCGAGACCTCTCGTTTGTCTAAAGACAGTAGTGTTTAAGTTCGCTACCCTGATGCCATTTAGGAAGTTATGTTTCCCGAGTGCTTTTTTACGGTAGTAACAATGCTAAGATGAGTGCTAGTGTGCTTGATTAAGGACTACTATCATGTTAGTGTGCCCTAGCATGGTTGATTATTTTATTGTTGTGTCATCAATGATTTGGCTCTTTGTAATGACTGTAGCTTCAGCGAATCTTGGGACAAGATTCTTATTAAGGGGGTAGTGCTGTCACACCCCAAAATTCATGTTTTGGGATGTGACCTAGAAAACACTAAATAACATGAAATGGTTTTATTATTTTTTCTAAGATTCCCCAACTTTAGTTAAGTTGTTGACATTATAGACTGTGGAAAAAATATGGGTTTCTAAAACTTTTGCAATTTAACTTAATGGTTTGTTGCATTCATGCTGATGCATAGACTTTATGTTTGGAAAATAAATTTAAATGTTTCAAATGCACATAGGGTTTTGATCCTATCAATTTTGAACCTAATCAAGTCACTCATGATCCTTGACCAAGTTTCCTTAACCTCAAAACTATGATCAAATATTTGTAAACCATACACCTTGATCCTTGTTCCAAGAACCTTGATGGATCTCAAACTTTCATCATGCTAAATACCCAAACTCATGCTCAGTAAAAACTTTAACTAGTCATAGCCTTGCTCTCTCTTTCTTTTTTTATCCTTTTTTCCTTATATTTGAGCTCCTAATCCTTTTGATTTAGTCTTCTGCATAGCCTAAAGTCTATGCTAAGTGACTAATCGTTATATCTCTTCTTTCTCACACAATTCAATCTCATCTTGTTCAAGTCAAATCAATCACGTGTCGTGTATCCAAGTTAATCTCAATCTTGACTTGCTCTTCTTTCCCTCCCCTTGGGCAAATCATAGCCCAACCATCCTCCTCCCTTTTGTGGGCCAACATGAAGCCCAACCAGCCCTTCACCTCATCCTCTCCCCTCTCCCACATCACCCTTAGGGTGCCGGTGAGCCCCTCCCCAAATCACTCCCCTTCCCTCCTTTCATGCAAGGAAACTCCCAATCTCCCTTCCTTTTTTTTCTTACTTGACAAAAAACAGCAACAGCCCCTTATCTCCACTTCCCCCATGCCTCCCCTTCATTCCCCACGTCAAGGACAGGGGGAGGGATGCCCCCCCTCCTCATCCACCCCCATGGCTGCCCCGATCAACCGCAACGCGAGAAGGTGCACTAGATCGCCGCCACCGGCCGACGCCGATGCATCCCCTCTCCACCACCACATCTATCCCCATGGTGAGAACACTCCAAAATCATCCCCATGTTCTTCTTGTATTCCTTGCTACATATCAAGTGCCGTAGATGACGTATGGTTGATCCCCGATGAAGATTACCCGTTGTATATGTTCGCTGTCCTTGCGGGCAGATTCGCCGCCGTTGACGGAATCGGTGTTCCCCAATGTTTCTTTGATTCAATCATCAATCCCTTTAGTGAAATTGTAGATTACATCCTTAAACACACCCCTATAAATTGATTTTATAATAGGAATTGAGAAACTTGAGATATCATCATCTCCGTGCCCGTTGTTCTTGCTGTCCTGACAGATTGCAGGTCTGAATGTTTTTCGCATTCCCCGCTAATCCACTGTCCCAAATCACCAATCCCTTGATCCTACATGTTCATGACATACCTGCACATGATCCCACAAGTTGGTTCAGCCATGCAATCCCCGATGATTGAAATATCGATGCCAAAGTGTTTGCTACCTCCGCTATCCAAACAAAGAATCACTGCTTTTTTTGGCAACAACGCTCCCCGATCCATTGAACCCCAACATGCTTCCTTTGGCTGGACAGTCATTTATATAGTTGCACACACCTCTGAAAATATTCATGGCCATACAATCAAATATGAATGGTCTATCGTCTTGTTTTGTGCTCGCTGTCTCCGCTGCCCCGCGGCAGCGCTTATGCCGGTTCGCATGCGTGTTCCTAATGATTCACCAATCCGATGGTCAAGCCCTTCAACCACAGTGCATACCATATACTTACACATGTCTCTACAAGTTTTCTTGGTCATAGGTGCTACAATCGTCGAGATATACATGCCATATCAATTGTTACCGCTGCTGTCCTCGCAGTCGGCAGGTGCAGCCCGCTTTTGCAGCCGTGTTTCCCAAATAACCAATGATCAAAGTGACTTGTTCTTTTTTGCCAATATATACTCCATTTATTCCTAAACATTCCCACAAAATGGATCTCCATTTGGTGCAGTTATGGCCGTGCCCTTGCTGCTCATAAACCCCACTGTCCATCGATATGCACGTGCATTGTCGTTTTGCACTAAGTCACTCTCCGGATTATCTTACTATTAGCAAACTCCATCTATGCAAACCACCACCATTGTTCTTGCATCTTCAGGTTGTATGACTAGAGATAATTACTCTTTATAGCATCTCACTTGTCATATCACTCCTGCATAGCCATTGCCATGTATATGATTACTCTCATCAAGCTTGCATAAGTCATGATCCAAATTTAAATCTGCATATGATTACTATATTCTTTATAATGTCATATATCCATCTTGTACACAATACTTCGATCATTTACCCTTCATCTATGAATCCTTATGACACCCAAATCTTTTACCCACATACATGATGTCTCGCTATCATGTATCAAACCTTCTAACTTTCATGTCTTTCAAGTTATTGCTCCTGCTTTAGTTTTACGCTCAAGCGATCGTAGTTACAAGACCTACGTGTTTCAAACCTTTACTTATTATTTTTATAATGTTTGATGTAATGTTTTTAGGACTCTTTATGATGCTTGTGCTGGTTGCTGATAATGTTACAAGTGGAGTTATGCAAGGATGATCCAGAAGAAAAGTTGGACATGTTTGAGCACTCTTTGAGGCAAGTGTAAAATGAGTTCCCTTGTTACCTAATAACCTTATAATCATTTTCATATGCATGTGTCTAATATGATAAACCCCTAAGGACTTTACCTAGCACTCTTGTTATCCTATATTCCTTGTTACCTTGGGTTATGCATATGGGTAGTTGCTTAGTTTGCAAACAATAAAGTGTTATAATATTAATCTTGATTAATGACTTATGGAATCAATGGTTTAAATTATGCTTATTGGCAACATGGATATCAGGGGGCTAGAGCATTGGGTCTTTTTGGGTGCTCTTGTCTACCCTCCATAAGGACTGAATCTTAAAGCGGCCACCTAGGATTTACCGTACAACCATGAGGGCTACATGGCTCTGGCTTTAGCTAAGTAAACTGAACTTCTCTAGCTTGTTAGTAGTTACCGAAAGGGGCAAAAGGGGGGTGCCAAGATGGGTATGGCTCTTGTCCTGCTGTTTGATTGTGCTGGGCTACGGGTCATTTGTGAACCACTCTCGGAGAAGAGCATCTATGTCTGCTTTGTCATTCCGAAACCTAGTGGCTACTAACTTATTAGAGGGATTTTCGAAAGGCTTCATAGTGAACCCTGCCGACTTACCTCAGAAGTAAGTCAAGAGGCTGATCACCTTGGACATATGGGTAACATGACTCATGGTGAAAGTGTACACAGAGTTTATAAACTGATATATCCGCCGTGCTCACAGTCACGAGTGGCCTGGATCCTTTTCGAGATAGATGGTGCTATGGATGGTTTTGGATATGGTTAATCTTGGTGATAATTATTATACTTATTACCTTGGGAGCTTAAGCATAACCTTGCAAGTCAGGAATAATAATAAAGTATAACCTACTAAAAGTGCTTACCGCAGTTCAACCGTGTCTTGCCTTTTGAGCCTTGCATCCCCTCATGTTATGCTTGTCGAGCATGGTGCGCCGACGCTTGCTTTACAATCAATAAAATTCCGATGGGTACCGAATCTTTGGATTCAGAGATGTGTCTTCCTCAAGATGTTCTTTGAGTACTAGGAGAGTGCTCCCCAATCCAACCGTCCCCTCGTGGGGGTATGGAGACCAAGACTAGATATAGAATAGTTTCTGCTATGCTTTATAATAGATGTAAGTTGTGTTGTAATTATAATTCGATATATAATAAAGCGTTGTCTTTGATAATCTCCATATTTGTTGCTATATGTATTGTGTGGACATCCTGGGCACACATATAGTTAGCACTTGGTATTCTTTGAAAAACCAAGTGTGACACTAGTCCTAGGGTTTCCGAGCGTGTTCGTGAGAACCTGATGTGGGTGAAGGAGTTGTGGGAGGCGAAATCCTTCTCACCACTGGATTATTATCCAGTGGGTGCTGGAGATGTTTGGAAGGACCCCCGCGGAAGCTGATCTTTGCTGAATTGCACTGGGGGGAAGAAAAGAGGAAAAGGTTTGCAGCCGTTGTCCGGGGAGAGATGGCGAACAGAGGTAGGGGGAGAGGGGCTAGGCCGAGGAGCCCTGAGGATGAGTGGAGGGATGGGGAGGAGGATGGAATCGGTTCCCCCCGAATCCATACCCACCACAAATGCCGCCCCCCAAACCAGTTCTACAATCAGCCTCCACCTTCCCCTTTTGGTTTTTTCCCTAATCAGGCGCAGCAACTCCACCCCCCATTCTAGAACTTTTGTCAGTATAACAGAGGGGGGTGCTAGGCCAAGAGGAGGGGCTGGAGGTCAAGGAAGATAGCAGATGGGTAGACCGCAGCATGGTCAGGGTCAGTTCACAGGCCAAGCTTTGAATCATGCTTGTAGAGCCCAGGAAGTCGCCAAGGAGTCAGTGGAGGTAAAAGAGAAGTCTGAGATGGCTGGGAGTGGTGCTGAATCTTCTGGATCAAGGGATAATCTACTCAATGTGGTCTATTTCAATTGTGGTGAAGCCAGGCACTATAGTTCTGGTTGTGTCAAGCCAAAAGTATGTTTCATCTGCCACCTAGGGGGCCATGTGGTTGACAAGTGCCTAGAGTGGAAAAATGTTCAGCTAGCTGCTCAATACTATGGGAGTGCAAACAGTGGCTTGAGATTCTATCATATAGATGTGGAGCAAAGGGGAAATAGGTTTCAGCACTGGTCAGGGATGGATAACTTTGGTCTGTTCTCTGTTGTCTAGGGGGTTATAGATGAAGAGGGCATTCTAGAAAATTTGAGAGAGTTGTTTGACAGAGAGTGGAACTGGCAATTGAAAAAAAGCTGAAGGTAACAGCTACATTGTGAGATTCCCACCAGGCAAGAGAGTTGACAATCTTGTTGTTGGTAGTGAGACTATGTTCTATCTAAAAAAGAATAAGGTCATGGCTTCTCTAAAATGCTGGGATGGTAACATTGAGCCTGTTAGAAATCTTGAAGAAGTCTGGGTTCAAATCAGGGGTATCCCACCTAAATGGGTGGATTGGTGGTCCATTAAAGATGTGGCATCTAGTGTTGGTATGCTTATGGAAGTGGATTAGCCCTGTTCTCTAGTTTCTTCTCGATGGCTAGGGTGAGGATTAGATGCAAAAATCCCAGGAAAATCCCAGAGCAAAGGGTGTTTGCGATGGATGTTGGCTGTTACCTTGTAAATTTCAAGATTGAAGGGGTGGAGCAAGTTCAAGAAGGATTTGACGAGGATGATGATAAAGGAGAGGACGATGAAGACCTGGAGGAGGATGACTTACTGGATGAACGGAACGCATAGTAGATTCCTGATCTTCCGTTAGGTTCTGGATAACTCTCGCTTTGAACGGAACGCGATACACCGATCCGGCTTCAGATCAAAAGACCCAAACCTTGCAACCTAGCACCACGAATCCTCAGGTTATCAACCGTATCACCAACCGGTTGACCTCACCAAGAAGGCTAATCTGTGCCTGTGAAACGAAGAACACAAGCAAGAACTCGAAAGAACACAGCTCAGAAAGTTGGGACAAACTGCAGATGAATGATTAAGTTCTCAAGTTAGGGTTCCACAAACCGACGAACGGCGATTGTCAATAGATGGAATAATCTTAAGCAAAACCCAAACCCTAACTTTGGTGGCGGCTACTAATTATAAAGAGTCTAAGGTCGTGCAAGACCCCCTGAATGTACCCCTAATGGGTTCCAACATGATACAAGGCCTAAAGACCAAAATACGTCGTCGCAGCGTCAGGACAGATTCTGGATGTCAACTTGTTCAGATGATTTCCGATGACTCCAGATGAATTTGGGTCTCCAACAAGACTCATTGGAAAGGTCTTCTTGTTATCTTTCTTTAGAGTCTAAGAACATCCAATTCTGAATCCGGACGCATCCTGGGCGTCTGATTTAGTACAGACTGCTCCTGGACTTCGAGACGGATTCGAAGTCTTGGTCTGGGCCTCCACCTTGACTTGAGCGCCCTTGCTGGCCCTCCACGCCTCCAAGCCCTCCTCTATGTATCTCCCGGTCATCTCCATGATTCTTAATCATAATATAATCATTAGGTAGTAATCTATTCTCCAAATCATATAAAAAGTTGCTTAGGAACGAGCTCACATATAAATTTAATTATCGCGCACGAGCTCTTGTGATTGGACCTTGAATGTTCAGCGGAGGATCATTGAGTGTATCCAAAGGAGTGATGTCCTCATCAGGTACTAAACTTTAACACCAAGGAGTGTCAGGCTGATATGGAGGAAATCAGGTGTGTCAGTCTGCTACATGCTATGGAACTTGAGGACTCAGTGGAGGTGGATATGGATACCAGGGGTCTAGAAGATTTTGGTTTCATAGAAGAGGAGATGCTCACCTTACCAGATGATTGGGTGTCAAACCTATCACAGAAAGGGGAATGCTCTGCAGTACAAAGTATTGGTGCTGCACTTCATGGCGATGAACCACTGGTAACTACTGTTTGGAGTCAAGCTGAAGTAGATTTGACTGTACAAGATGAATCTGGGTTGAGTTTAACCATCTGATGAAGAGGTGGAAAGGTTAGCTACTCAAAAAGTTCTCAAGAAAGATAAGAACAAAGGAATAGAAAAGATTTGGGGCCCTATGGTGGCACAACGCAGGAGTAAAAGAAATGTGGATGATGGGAGGACTATGTTGGAAAAGGCACAGGAGGTGAAAAAGAAAAACAACCTAGAGGTCCCCAAAGGTATAACAAAAATCCCCACTATTAGTACTGAGTCTTTACTTTCTGTGGCCAAAGAATTTGGTTTGGTAGTTGAGGATGGCAATCCAGGGGCTAGTGTTGTTCTTGAAAGTATGCTGGGATTAGATAAGAAAAGAAATGCCCTTAGTATTAAGGCATGTAGCAGCTCTTTATGTAAAATAGATGACATTTCTATTGGGGTTAGTGAACAATCCAGAATTAGAGAGCAGGGTCAGCCCTCTATTTCAGCACAAAGTCCTATATTGAAGTCTGAAACACCTAGGACTGTTACTCAGGTTAGGGTGGAAATGGATGACCTTGGTGAAGGTTGGTCCAAGGTGCCACCTAGAAAAAAGAAAAAAAAAGTATACAAAATGAAAGGTCCTTTTTGGAATATTAGGGGATGGGCCTTATGGGTAGGATTACTGCTCTCACCAGTAAAATTAGAGATAATCATGTAGATTTTGTTGGTATTATGGAAACTAAAAAAGAAAGTTTTTCCCCTAGTTTGCTTAGATCCTTAACGGGTAATGTTCCTTTCAACTGGGACTACCTAAAGGCTATAGGCTCAGCTGGAGGTATTCTAGTTGAGGCTAATGCTGATATCTTTAATATGAGTTTGAGGATTAGTTTAGATTTCTTAGTTAGTATTATGCTTACTGATAAGAGGTCCAGTTTCTCATTTAAATGGGTTACTGTGTATGGTTCTCCCTATGATTGTGGTAAACAAGCTTTTCTGGATGAGTTGGACAGTATTATGGGTCCCTGGCAGGGACCTGTTATAGTTGGTGGTGATTTTAATTTAGTTAGGCCTGCTTTAGATAAAAGTAATGGTATAGTAAATTATAAATGGATGGATCTGTTTAACAGCTGGATTGATAAGTGGGCTCTTATAGAGCTTAATCCTAGGAATAGAAAGTATACTTGGACTAATAATCAAGATAGGCTGATCATGGCTAGAATTGACAGGATTTTCATTTCTACTGACTGGGAAGCTACCTTTCCTCTGGCTAGAGTGAAGGCTCTAGAAAGACCACCCAGTGACATAATCCCCTACTATTGGATATGGGTGACAATGTGTTTTTTTGGTAAAAAGAGATTTAGATTTGAAAAATGGTGGTTAGAGGAGGAATCCTTTGGGGCTATAGTAGAGAAAGTGTTGATGGTCATTAATGACCAAATTTACCCTCAACTAACTCTCGAAGGAGACACATTTGTGATCACCAACATAGACTTAGGGTTTATACTGATGGAATTCCACGAGTTTTGGTGAATCCTTGTTTCTGCAGGTACATATCAGAAAAGCTATCAAAAAGGACCAATATGATAGATTACAAGCACCTCAAATGATGAATTGTAATGCACCATTGCAAAGAGCTCGTCGAGACGATCGAAATGGACATATCAGTTGCCTTTTTTGGAGTTCCAGATAAAAAGATACCAAATCAGCGACGAAGGCTGCACTAGAGGACTCCAAGAGACGCAAGAAGACACTACGACGAAGCGGACCGCAAACGGGGCCGGAGTGGGACCGGCCGGTCCCACCCCAGACCGGCCGGTCTGGCCTAAGCTCCAATCAGGCCTAGCTTTGGCCCACGTGCTCCACCGTCTTAGGGTTTTAATCTCAACCGTCCGCCAAAGTCGGTTTGATCCAAGGGCTCATATTCATCCCACCGGGCTATAAAAGGAGGGCAGGACCCCCCAGGGGAACACACATTCATTTGCTATTCTCTCAAACCCTAACCGGGAGGTGTCCCTTGAATGGATAACCTCTCAGGGAGGGCCATCCATCAAGAGAAGATTAGTCCTCTCTAGGATCTAGTCTTCTAGATAATAGTGAGATGGAGAGTGAGGGAAAGAGTTAGGAGGAGGTGCCGGCCTGTCGGTGCCCTCTCTACGGCTTGTACCTTGGCGGGATCAAGCTCTACTTGAGCTTGCTCCTGGGATGTCTCTGGTGGTCAACTTCTGATACAAGTAAGTTCTGTGCCTATATTATTTATCTGGATCATGACTCTTTGAGTGCTTTATTCTCTTACTAGGGGGAGTAGAGTATTATCGTAGGTGTAAGCATAGTGCTTAGGCTTAGGAAATTGTGGATGCACCCTATATTCTGGATTTGGTGGTAGCTCGCGGAGGTAACTTTATAGCTCCGTTGAATCCTATGTATCCCACTATCCCGTTTGTAGGCCAAGTAGGACGCGGTTGCTAAGGAGATCAACATCCTATGTCGGTGTCTCTCCTTATGTAATGTCCCCAGTTAGCAATATAAGACATAGGCTTGCCCAAGTTAGAAGAAGAGAACCATAGTTATCCTCTCTACTCTCCTATTATCATCAACCTTGATTGCTATGCTCAACCCCATTAATTGTCGCCCTAGTTTTACCTTAGTTCTATCTTAATCTAGTCTCTACCTTCACCTTATTATTACCCCTAGTTAAGTTAGACCGTAGTTGATCTCACACGTTTCTCAGTGGAACAAAACTTGGAATACTTCAGGGATAAAGCTACAACGGTATCTGTGTGCTTGCGGATAATTCAGTGGGCGTTAACAGATATCAACAAGCTTTTTGGCGCCGTTGCCGGGGAAACGGTTTGCTGAGTTGACTACAAACCTAGCTTAACTTTTCTTTTCCTTTTTGTCCTTCTTTCTTTTATCCTTTACTCCTCTATTCTTTCTTTCATCTTTTCTTTTTGACTTTTGGTTTAGCATGAGTCACATTCCTATCAATCAATATGCTAAACCCACGAGTGCAAGCTTTAGGCCACTAGAATCTTCAGAGCCTATCTTGGCACCTGGTTATGAGCTACGCCCGTGTTGGGTAGAAATTATCCAAATACAATCCTTCTCAGGAGAAGGCGATGAAAACCCATACTCACACCTACGGGAGTTCTTACTGAGATGCGCATGCTTTTGCATTGCTGGCATGTCTGATAAGACTCTATAATGGAAGCTTTTTCCATTCTCTTTGACTGGAAAAGCTAAACATTGGTACAACAAAACCATAGGCAGTATGCAAGGAGATTGGGAAACGCTATGTTCTGAGTTTCAAACCAAATTCTTTTTCATCTCTAAGGTGATTGATCTTCGAGAAGAGGTTCTACGCTTTAAACAGTTAGAGGAGGAATCTCTAGAAACATCATGGGATCGCATCAATGATCTCCTCACTACAGGCCCAGACCTTTCTATTCCAGACCCAGTGTTGTTTCAACACTTTTACTTAGGCCTTAGTAAGGATTCTAAGCTATTCCTTGATTTAGTTACTAGAGGATCTTTTCTTCATTCGTCTGCTAGTGAAGCAAGGTCTTTGCTTGATAAACTTTGTGGAAGGACACCCTGCCCTAGCATTCATTATGAGCGCCCCGAGAAAGAGAAGGAATTGTTTCTAAGACAAGTGAAAGTTTCGATAGCTAAATCACACTTATTCCAATCCCATAATTCAGCTATCAGTCCCGAACCATCCATACCCTAAAATCCACTAAGGGAAGAAGAACTTTAACCTTTGAAGGATAATCCTTTTGATGTTGATGTCGGGAAGAGCCTAAACTTCCAGTCCTATAAGAAACCTTCAAGTGAATATAATTCAAATCCTTTCAAGAAGTAATCTCTTAGAAAGCATCTTCTTTGGAAAAAAACTCAAGGATGGCATGCCTAGTGATGCCGTAGAAGGAAAGCCAAGTCAATTTGATTCTAAGCCTATTTTCTCTCCTTCTATGCCCACATTAGATGACATACCTGAACCCATCTCAAAACCCATCCTTGATCCCAAAGAATTCTCTGACACTTGTTCTTCTGAGTCTCATGATGACCTTAGAGATCCACTAAGACACATAGAATGTAGGAATCATGAAGGACTCAAGGATAACCAAGAAGTGCTGCAACAATTGCTAGAATGTGTAGAATGGATAGACAACAAAGAAGCCTTAATTGAATCCAGCCTAGGCCTAGATCTAAATGATAAACTTATGACTCCTCTAAGTTTAGAGGAGGCCTTTGATGAGACTAACTTGAGAGCCATCAATCCTAAGGAGATCTTAGACAATAATATGATTGATGAAAGTCATAGGCATCAAATAAAGGAGACAATATTTTCGCCTATAGACATTCATGTAGAATCACCCTTGGAGAATGGTAAGGGAGATGACATCAATGAGCATAGAAGCTACTACAAAAAACCTTATCAAAACCATGCTCATATGACACATCTCCTGAATCTCTTGGTCTCTCTACCATGACCACACTCAAGATCTTCAACCCCCTCATACATCCTGTCCATAAAAACTTCAAAAGGGAGGCTGTAGATGCATATGTTTATCATAAACATTGCAAGTCTCGATGTGCGAATCTTGAGGTAGGTAGACAAGGATTGGTGTTGGAGGGGAAACCACTTCACCATCTTGAAGCATGATTCTGAGGTTTCCCAAAAATGAGCTTTTGACCAAGAACTAGCGCTTTCGATAGACAAGATGAACATTCACCTTTTTTCTGAACTGCCCTTATGAATTGAGTATAGAGATATAATTGTGAAAATATTCCTTCGGGTATTCTTGTCACTAACCTTTCCAGGTTTGAAGCAAGAAGAATGAAGGATGATGGTGCAAGGTATGTCCAACCAATTATCATGCAACATTAGATCACATTCATCCAAACTTGATCTTGTCTTGCAAGAACTCAAGTGTGGGGGATGAGCTTCTTAAAAAAAATATGCCATGTTGCTGATCTTGGTTGTCTCTACCTTTAAGCCATGCATATAACAATCATGCTCTTTCATCCCTACTTGAATAATGAATCTCTATAACGCTTTCATACTACCCTTGTTTACTCTAGTAAGTTTTGGTTTGGAAGTGCTGCACATACTTCCATAGGCATCTAAATTAAGCATGGTGCTTAGGATAAATAGCCTACCTTAACTAAATTAGACATAGAGTTTAGTTTGGTTATTCAACTAAAATATTGCCTGTGTAGACATTGGATACTTGTTGGACTAACCCCTGCAGGAAACTTTTAAAATCTAATCTGGGTAAGTCAAGAGATGAATTCAAATCAGAGATAAAGCAAGGTAAACTCTAGTAACTTTGCACACTGAAGGCACAGCTCATTCATCATTGATGGGAGGACTGTAAGTATCAAAGATCACTCACTTTGTCTTCAACTGCAAGTTACCTTTGCCTTGAACCATGGTTGCATAAAACATGAAAAAAAACAATGCTAAGATAATTCTAAACCCATCTTTCTAATAGCATAGAGCTAATGCACATAAATTAGAGATAACAATCTCCTATTCAAATCGGTATACTCCTTCAGGTATGTGTTGTCCACTAATCCTGTGCAAGCATAAAAATCCAAAATAGCAAAGAGCAAAAAGATGACACGATAAAAGAGCACCATCTAGGAACAAGAGAAACTATGAACCGAGATGTGAGGTTGACCAAACAAGAAAACATCGAGCAAAACAAAAGGACCATCAAGAATCATCTACTCTTCATCACATGGTGTCATCATGCTCCAATGATGAAGGTAACATCCAAAGGTAAATGGTCACTACTTAAAATGCTTCTCCTTGGTTTTGGTATGAACACGAATAAAGAACTTAATATGTTTGAGTAATAATTATCTATGATCAATCCTGATTAACTCAACATGTCTAGTTCTTAAAAGTTGTTCATAGCATCACTATCTTGATCCATAGCCTTAACCAAATGAGCTAAAAAGTTGCACACCTTATGCTTGGAAGATGGTAGTCATGATCATATAAAAATTGACACATCATATACAGATAGACAATCCTTTCTTGGGTTAATCACTTCATCTCTTGTAGCCTAATGAACTTAAATGTTACATCCTTGCTCAACCTTCTGATCCTACCTCTCATGATAATGTTGAACAAAGCACATAACATCAACTCCATGTTGTTCAATGTGACTAAGGACAAGAGATGTGGAATAGAAGTTTTGGTTCTGCTGGTGTTTTCCCACCAGTAGAGCCTATACACTTGATCTCTATCTTGTCTTCATGAGCAGGACACACTTTAAGCAAAGTGTGGGGGAGTCAATTCCCTACTTTCTACAAATGAAGGTTCTGGACCTGTCAAAGCAAAATCAAATCTTAAAATCAAGACGGGTTAGGTAGAAGAAGGTGACACATCATAAAAGGCATCAGCACAGAATCTTAATCTTCACCGAAAGAGCTAGCTTGGAGAAGAAGCACTCCCATGTACCCAACCAAAGAAACTCCAATCGTGTCAATGCTAGAGGAATCAACAAGAAGGGAGAAGTCCTGTCCGGAGGACTTTAAAATCTGAACCCTTGCCATGAGGTAACATCGGTAGTTATCCATATTTACATTCTTGTATTGCATGTATTATTTTATCTTTAGCATGTTTACTTTTCTACATTAGCATTGCATTGAAAAATAACAAAAATAAATATGTATTCATCTTGTTAGATAATTCATGCATTATAAAACTTAAGCCCCATGTGAATAGTTCTATGGTGCATAAAAGCCCATAGGAGTCTTCCGTGGTGGCATAAAAATAACAAAAAATAATCATGTGTACATGTTTTTTTTCTGCATAATAAAAATAAAAAAAATCCAAAAATAATCATTGAGCATCTTACTTGCACTGTATACACTATAACAACCTTTGAAAACCTCTCACAACAACCAGTCCGTGAAACGGCTAACCACTAACTGCTTACCCTAATCTGTTCCACAAGTTTTAGTGTTTTGTGAGATGTTTGCTGCAGGATGACTCTAAGAGCTAGTCCACCTAGGAATCTTTATCGACATCACTCGAAGTACACCTTTCCAACATACAGCTAATCACTGTGTGGAGGAAGCAACTTCTTGTTGGATGAGATTGAGATTCCCGGCTACACCTTCTCTTACAAGCATGAGCCCTTCTGAGAGGATCGCTCAGCTTCAATGCTCAACCACGACAATAACCAGCTTAGGGAAGGCATCCCCAAGGTACCCAGGTAAGTGTACCTATGCGATTATCGAGTCAGTCATAAAAATGAAAAAAACAAAAAATATATGGGTACTTGAAGGTCCATGCTTTTTAGAGTCTTTAGAGTCTTATATATTATGAGTCTTAAAAATATAAAACCAAAAAAATATTTGTCTAGATATGAGTCAATAAATAGGCAAGCCCTAAAGATGATCCCTAAAAACAAAAATGATGAAAAGCTGCTCTGTTACAACACCTTTAAAGTGCCTAGTTTTTAGACATAAGTTTTTCCGAGTTTTGGCTTTAACTGTTTTGACAAAGATTTGCTCTGAGCCTAAAACTTGTGGGTTGCATATGCTTGAACTAAGTCTAGGTACTTGATTGATCTGATTGAGAAAGTCTGAGCTGCTATCTATCTTGTTCTGAGTAACACTAAAGTTCTGGAGATTTATCTTTTGAAAAATGCAAAAACCTTGCATGATGAGTTCCTGTATGACAAAGCTTACATTCCCACCAGAGCCAAACATGATGAGATAGGCTAGATAAACTTCCACATATATGTTGCTTGTCTTGCATTGAGTTTTGTCAACCTTTGTGACCCTTGTGAGAGATTTGTTATACTCTTGAATCAAGATCCACTTACACTCCACCTTCATATGCACTACTCTACACTAGAGTAGGCACAACAACATGCCATTCCATCTACACCCATATCCAAAAATGTTTTGCTCCTACACTGGGAGAGAACACCAAAAACATTTCCATTAGATAGCCACCCAATAAATGCTCCATGCTCTTATTGCTATCTCTCAAAAATATTTTGTGCCAAAAGGAGTCTTATGAGCTATGCAAAAGTTATCATGAAACAAAAAAATAAACTAAGGGAGTTGAAAAAAATGGACAAGTGTCCAAGAGCAATGGGTACTTAGATACCTGCCTCCCTGATGAAAAAAAGAAAAAAAGAAAAAAGATAGCTCATACTCTCTGGCCAAGTTTCAAATTCCAAAAGAGAGATATGTCTTCAAGGAGCATAGTAGAATTAGGTTCCACCAAGTATCCACCATATCCATACACTTGCACGTCTTGATTCGATTGTATGACCTATTTCTCCGTGGATCCATTGTTTGACTGGACAACATATGCATTGCAAGTTTGCTCTTTCAAGTTTTCTCCTCACCTATGAGCTCCACATAAGCTTTAGTTACAGGATGAAAAGAAAGGCAACCATCATTACAACCTTGGTGAGAATCCACAAATACCACATATACTGAGAGATTTGAGAGTGTCATACATAGAAACTCTGAGTTTTATTTGAAAACTTCTAAAAACTCTAGAATAATAGTTGAACAAAGAACTTAAGACATAGTGCTTGGCTTGATCTTTCTATCTTTCGGTTGCTCAAGACCCAAGTAAGAGCAGATAGGCCCCATAGTCAAAGGTAACATGCGTAAGTTTGAAAGTCAGCTCAGTTATTGCTTAAGCTTGGAGGAGAAGTTTTGTCTAAATGCAGGTATACTTCTGAGGAGTTACATCAAGATGGTTACAATGCTTGAGCTTATACATATCTCTTGATAGCCTTTCTAAGTTAGCCTTGCTAAGGGACTAGCAAAGGTTAAGTGTGGGGGTGTTGTTGACGGTCGTTAATGATCAAATTTACCCGTCAACTAACTCTCGAAGAAGACACATTTGTGATCACAAACATAGACTTAGGGTTTACACTGACGGAATTTCACGAGTTTTGGTGAATCCTTGTTTCTGCAGGTACATATCGGAAAAGCTATAAAAAAGGACCAATATGATAGATTACAAGCACATCAAATGATGAATTAGAATGCACCATTGTAAAGAGCTCGTCGAGACGATCGAAACGGACATATCATTTGCCTTTTTTGGAGTTCCGGATGAAAAGATATCAAATCAGCGACGAAGGCTGCACTAGAGGACTCCAAGAGATGCAAGAAGACACCACGACGAAGCGACCGTAAACGGGCCTGGAGTGGGACCAGTCGGTCCCACCCCAGACCGGCTGGTCTGGCCCAAGCTCCAATCAGGCCCAGCTTTAGCCCACGTGCTCCACCGCCTTAGGGTTTCAATCTCAGCCGTACGCCAAAGTCGGTTTGATCCAAGGGCTCACGTTCATCCCATCGGGCTATAAAAGGAGGGCAGGACCCCCCAGGGGAACACACATTCATTTGCTATTCTCTCAAACCCTAACCGGGAGGTGTCCCTTGAATGGATAACCTCTCGGGGAGGGCAGCCATCAAGAGAAGATTAGTCCTCTCTAGGATCTAGTCTTCTAGATAATAGTGAGATGGAGAGTGAGGGAAGAGTTAGGAGGAGGTGCCGGCCTATCGGTGCCCTCTCTACGGCTTGTACCTTAGCGGGATCAAGCTCTACTTGAGCTTGCTCCTGGGATGTCTCTGGTGATCAACTTCTGATACAAGTAAATTCTGTGCCTATATTGTTTATCTGGATGATGACTCTTTGAGTGCTTTATTCTCTTCCTAGGGGGAGTAGAGTATTATCGTAGGTGTAAGCATGGTGATTAGGCTTAGGATAATCGTGGATACACCCTATATTCTGGATTTGGTGGTAGCTCGCGGAGGTGACTTTATAGCTCCGTTGAATCCTATGTATCCCACTATCCCGTTTGTAGGCCAAGTAGGACGTGGTTGCTAAGGAGATCAACATCCTATGTCGGTGTCTCTCCTTATGTAATGTCCCCAGTTAGCAATATAAGACATAGGCTTGCCCAAGTTAGAAGAAGAGAACCATAGTTATCCTCTCTACTCTCCTATTATCATCAACCTTGATTGCTACGCTCAACCCTATTAATTGTCGCCCTAGTTTTATCTTAGTTCTATCTTAATCTAGTCTCTACCGTCACCTTATTATTACCCCTAGTTAAGTTAGACCGTAGTTGATCTCACACGTTTCTCAGTGGAACGAAACCTGGAATACTTCTGGGATAAAGCTACATTGGTATCTGTGCACTTGCGGATAATTCAGTGGGCGTTAACAGATATCAAAAGAAAGCTTGGAAGGTGCCCTGCAAAACTTCCAATTGTATGGATACTTGGCAGTTTAGAATTAGAACTTTTAGGAGGATGGTTAGAGGTTGGGCATCTAACTTAATAGCAGCTAGGAATAAGCTCAGGGTTCAGCTTACCAATGAATATAGTCAGTTAGAACTCCTTATGGAGAATAGACAGCTCACAAGCCTTGAGCCAGATAGGTTCAAGTTTTTTGAAGGAGAATTAGATACGTTCTGGAGATTAGAGGAGATTAAAGTGAGGCAGAGGTCCAGGGATAGGAATATTCTTGAGGGAGATAGGAACACATCTTATTTTCAGGTTGTGGATAATTACAGGAGTAGGAAAAAACACATTAAGTATTTAGAATGTCCTCTTGGTCATGTGTATGACCAAACAGGTATGATGGTCGCTCTAGAGTTTTATAAAAATCTGTTTGCTCAAGAACCTAGGCCTAGGGTGTCTCTTGGTGTAGATTTTTGGGAAAGCGGTGATATGGTGAGGGATGAGGAGAATGTTTCTCTAGAAGCTCCCTTTAGTGAGGAAGAGGTTAAGGAGGCTATTTTCAGCTGCTACCCAGAAGGCGCTCCTAGACCTGATGGGCTCCCTTTCCTCTTTTACCAAAAGTTTTGGCATTTGGTCAAGGATGACATAGTAGCCTTGTTTAGAGAGTTTTATGAGGGAAAGTTGGATTTATGCAGACTCAACTTTGTTAATAACTTTGGTCCCTAAGGTAGAGGATGCTAGGAATATGAAACAGTTTAGACCCATTAGTCTCCTGAACTGTAGTTTTAAACTTTTCTCTAAGCTTTTAACTTTAAGGCTAGGTAAGGTAGCGCAGAGATTGGTGGCGTCCAATCAATTAGCTTTCATTAAAGGTCGCTATATTTTAGAGAGTGTAGTTGTGGCTCATGAGGTAGTACATAGTCTGCACAAGAACAAGGAAAAAGGTGTGATACTTAAGTTAGATTATGAGAAGGCGTATGACAGGTTAGCTGGGATTTCTTATTTGAGGTTTTAGAATCTAGAGGTTTCTCACCCAAGTGATCAGTTGGATCAAACAAGTAGTGGTAGGAGGGTCTGCCGGTGTCATGATAAATGGAGAGGAAACCACATATTTTAAACCAGGTAAGGGGCTGAGTTAGAGGGGTGCTAAATGACTTTAGGGAGGGTGGCATCCTCTCCCTACAGTATGCGGATGATACTATTCTATTTTCTAGTTCAGAGCTAAATCATTTGTGTAGTCTTATGCAGGTGCTTTGGTACAAGCAAGTGTCGGGGATGAGGGTCAATTTTCATAAAAGCCAGTTCATTCCTATGAATTTAGATGAGGACTACATTCATACTATTTCACATATTCTAACCGTCCCCAGGTAGTCTGCCCATGAAATATTTAGGTGTGCCTCTCCACTTCAAAAAGTTATCTAGAGATGATATTTAACCTTTAGTTGATAAATTACTTAAGAGTATTGCTGGTTGAAGAGGGAAGCTCCTATCCTTAGCTGCCGAGGGCAGTCTTGATCAAGACACGCCTAGCAAGTATTCTGTCTATATCCTTTCCTTCCTTAAGTTTCCCAAGTGGGCTATCCAAATTCTGAATTCCCATATGGCGAATTGCTTGTGGAATGACATAGAAGGGAGTCATAAATACCATCTAGTTAACTAGGAAACAAAGTGGCTATGTGCAAGGAGTATGGGGGCCGGGTATTCCTAATCTTAGGGATTTAAACATCGGTTGCTAGCCTCTTGGCTTAAAAGATATAGTTTAGATAAGAAAAAGCTCGGAGAGAGCTGCTAGATTATAAATACCAAACCAAAGAAGCCTAACATCTTTTTGACCCACACTAATGGGGCTTCTAATTTTTTCAAAGGATTTATGTGGGCTGCGCAAGCTGCTAGGATGGGCTATCGATGGAAAGTGGGTAATGGTACTAAGATCGGGTTCGGGAGGATAACCGGTTAGGTGCAACAAGCTTAGCTATCCAATACCGAAGCTATACAGGATAGTAAACGAGAAGAATATGTCTATAGCGGAGCTTTGGGATGGTGAAAACCTTAAATGCACCTTTAGGAGAACTGCCGATATCTTGTCTTCGAGGAACAAGTGGTGGGAGGTCTACCGGTTGGCATCTACTATTTCTTTCTCTCGAGGATGAGGATTCTATGATCGACAATTTAATTCCTCGGGGGTTTATTCCTCCCATCTCTCTATAAAGTGATAAATTTCGGGGGTTAAACCTGTCCTTGTCTCTGCTCTTTGGAGTCCGAAGATTCCTCCAAGGGTGCAATGGTTTTACGTGGTTGCTTATTAGAAACAAAGTACTTGACTAGAGATAACCTCGGCATTAGAAGAAAGGTAGAGGATAAAACATGTTTGTTTTGCTCGGAGTTAGAATCAGTAAATCACTTGTTTTTTGAGTGCACAAATAGCAAGATAGTTGTGGTTTACAAAGTGGCTACTGTTTTCAATATCTCTTGGGTACCTTCTTTGGAATCAGTTGGGAAGTTTTGGCTTTCCAACATAAGTAACTGTGTTCTTAATATTTTTACCTCTGCTGCACTCTGGAGCTTGTGGAAATTGAGAAACGAAATTTGTTTTTAGAATGCTCTATGGTAGAGTATGGATATACTCTTGCACAAGATGATGGCTTTGGTGGAGAATTGGCTAATTCTCTTCGGGAGGACGAAAAAGTTGCACCGAGAATCAAGACCCGGGAGCTCAAGACAAGAGTGGCAATGTCGCTATGGTCGCCAAATGGGTGAAGACAGTCCTAAGATGCTTTGGAGTGGAAGCCCCGATTACGCTTTGGGGAGGGCTCCGTCTGTTTCTCTGTTCGCTTAGTGGTTGGTGTTGGGCGCCGCTCTCTGGTCTATCTAGTAGTTCTAGTTTTGTTGGTAGCCACCTCCAATTTTGTTTTCTCAATTATCTGGATTTGTTGTTTCTCGGCTATCTGGGTTTGTTGAAGTCTGACTAGTGATGTTCACCCGAATGTAATGGTTTCTTCGGGGGTTAAGGCCCTAAAACTCAAAAAAAAACATTTATTGAACATATCTAACATACCCTTACAATTTTTCACAAAATATGAATTAAAACAAATGTTTTATCAGTCAACAACAACCAGAAGCCACCCAAAACTTCGAGCTGCCCAAGAATCCTTTAAGAATGGCTATAGTAATCTTCTCCTTGTGCTTCACCACAGTGGCGTGTGACTGAAAGAAATTTCCTAGAATCCGACATGATCACTGCCGGTTCAAAGACAATGCGATAGTGGCACCGACAATGATAAAGTGAATTATTGCTGGATCAAAGTGATACAAGTGCATCACTGTTGGATCAGAGGCAACTTGATAGTGATATATACCATGGCATCACTACCATTGTTAACACTGAAACACCAGTATCAACTAGTATTCAACAATAAGGTGCACAAATTGAATATTTAGCATGTACTTCGATTGAAAGAAAGCCAAACTGAGCACTTACAAAAATGCAGTGTCATTACTTTGATTGAAAGAAAGACAAATTGAGATGCATACATTCATACCTAATACTTAGCCCGATACTACCAAGCTAACAAGCATGTCGAAAGCTACACATACTAATTAGTTCTAAACATAACTCCATTAGGATACCTAATAATTATGCTAACACTATGCAAAAGCTAAAAGGTCATACTTTGTATGTCATTAGTTGCTTAATTAATCAATCTCCATGTGATCCAATTCATCCATGAGATCCTACAAATCCTAGTTGACTTGCAATGGATCAATGTGGACCTCCATGTCATCCAAAACACTCACCACAATAGCCTTCTCCACATCCATTATTACACTTTCATCTAGCTCATCATTCTTGTCTACAAAGCACTAATTTGGTGAACCAATAATGAGGACAATAAGGCTCACAAATTGTACTCCACGGAGATAGAGACGACACATCTTCAGATTGAAGAATAGTATTGTAGCTAAATTTTGGGTATTGCAGAGCCAACAACAAAGAAGATCTGATTTTCTATAAACTTAGATGGAATCGAGTGAACATATTGCAAATCCATAACAGGGGTGGACCAAGTGTTGTAGATTTGTGCGCCGGTGAGGTAGGAGATGATGGAGCAGAGAGCATGAGAGAGATGGTCTCCTATCTATTGGTAGGGTGAAGCAAAGAAAGGGAATAGAGAGAAGAATGGATGGGGAGAGGTGTGGTAGGACCATAGGAGTGTATATATAGAGGTTAATAAATTGTTCGCTCTTGTAGAAGGACCCTAACAGGGACATAGCATGCCTCCCTCGTGCATTTAGCTCAACACCAAGTTAATCTTGTTTCATTTAGTTTAACGATAGTTCAACAAAAGTGGCATAATTTAGTTAGACACAACAATACTTGAACAAGACAAAACAATACCAAAGAACACTAACCCTGACACACTTAGAAATACTTCAATGAACTAAGGAACTTGCCAATGAACATGCCAAGAACTAAGATAAGTACTATAAATTGGTGAAAGAAGCCAAGAAAGCACATTTATTTCTCATAGGTACCAAATCTTCCTTCTTCTCCATTGTCAGTTTTCTTCGATCTCTGGCATCTCTTTGACCTCCTAGAGGTCATCGAATGCTACTGACTGGAACTCTTGCATTGTTCTAACATTTGCATCCTTTAGCTCTCGTATCTTGTGATGTAAATCCAACTACAAAGTCTTCATAAATATTCTATGTGGGGGATCATACCACACATAGAACCCACAATCTAAATAGATGTATGAAAAAACAAATAATCATAATTGGAGGGCAATTTCAACATTTCAATCATGATAACTGAACAAACAATAAATGAACATGTGACCCTTGCCTTGCGGCATCAGTGGAAGCGATGACATAGGTTCCGATCACTTCACAAAATCAACTGAGCCACCTTCAACCTATAACACAACAAAACTAGTGGCTAGCATACAAAGGGCATGTCATGGTACAGGATGGGCGGTGAAAGGTCCTAAATGACTAGAGGGGGTGAATAGCTTAATTAAAATTTCTACAAAATACTCGAGAAAAGTGGTTAGTACAACAAAAGGTGTAAAAGTGCTTTGCTCTAGCTTTACTAAAAGCTAAGCCACTTACCAATTCAACTAGTAGCTTATGATCTCTAGTTCATACCAATTCAACTAGAGGGCTACACTAGTGAGCAACAAACTTATGTACAACTAGCTACCACTACTCACTAGTAAGACAAGCTACTAAACTACCTATACACATGTATACTGATAGAAGTACAAGAGAGGTAGAGAGGGTGATACCGAGCTAGCAAGAGATCAATTGCTATATGAATACTAAGATGATCTGAGACAAATCAATCACAAGAAATTCAATTGAAGGCACGATGATTTATCTTGAGGTTCACTTGCTTGCTGGCAAGTGAGTCCCTGTTGTGATGACACACTCACTTAGTGATTCACGTGCTAATTGGCATCACATGCCAAACCCTACACAAGGGTGCTGCACAACCAACACAAAAGGAAGGGTACACAAGTCACAAGAAATTAACTAGTGTTGTTTTTGGCGCTTTATCGAGGAATAAGCATAAGAACCCCTCACAACCAACATGATTGGATCTAGAGACAATCACCTCCCTCCCTCGCTCAACGATCCTGCTGCTCTAAACCATCTAGATGGTGGCAACCACCAAGAGTAATAGCAATCCCATAGTCAACACGATCACAAGTGCCACTAGATGCTCAAACACAGCGCAAATGCTCTTGGATCACACCCAATCTCACAAGAGATGATCAACACAAGAACTAGATGAGTAGGAGGGAGTGGAATATTGCTCACAAGGTGTATCAGTCAGTTAGAGATCCAAGAGCATAGTCACACCTGGCCAAGGCCTATTTATAGATCCCTCATGGCTCAAAGAGCCATTGGCCCATTTTCATAATTTTTGTAGGGTCAACAAACACATTCGGACCAGCCACCGGAAGCACCTTGAGCGTTCGGTGTGCCACTTGTTGCCGCCCCATGAGTTAACCATTTGAAAGGAGCTATTAGTGCCCAATAGCTCTCTTCCCGCATGGCAGAGGCCCAACGTCTAGTCGCACATCAGACTCAAAGCTTCCTAGCGTCCCTGCAATGTAGAGAGGTTCTAGAACGGGTTCATGATCGGACATGTTTGGTCATCCTTGACTAGACACACTTAGCATTAGTGCGTCTCAGCTTTGTGACCTAATAAAGTGAACAATAACACAGGTACATCCGGTCGATCCAAGAGCCAAAGATCCAGTGCGGCATAGAGAGCTTCTAGAACCATCCGGATCATATCGATGCATCCATCATGCCTCGATTGAATGTGCCTTAATGTTCAAGCAGCCATTTCCCTTCCAAATTATCAACCCTTGCTTCCATGTGCTAACACCTATGTATGACCATCTCTTTGGCACTTGTATTAGCATGTTTCAAAGCATTTTTGAGGGTCATGTTAGCACTCACTAGGTCCTAATGCACATGTATAGAACTCAATCACCTAGTGGCACTTCGATAACTATATTGACCCATGAGATCACCCCTCTTAATAATATAGCTATTTATCCTAAATGTGATCACACTATAGTGTATCTCGATCACTAAAACAAAATGGTCGTATACCTTTGCCATGAGCTCATCTTGTTTTTCTCTTTCTTATTTTCCAAGTTGGGGCACTTGATCACCATCCTGTGGCCATCACTAGCCACCCCATGGTTGCCATCACTACAAGAAATCTGTTAATCTATGACGCTCAATCCATGACGTTTTTAGAGAACGTCAAGGATATGATTGATCTGTGACGAAAAATATCAATCTGTGACGAAAAAACCGTCACAGATCGATCTTTTTCCTGACGTTCTTGAAACCGTCAGGGATTGAGCGTCATGGATCAACAGATTTCTTGTAGTGCATCTAGCTCCACCACTTGGTATGAACCAACCTAGCTTATCATAACATCTAAGCACAAGGTTAGTTTGCTAGGTTTCATAGATTACCTACAACTAAACTAGAACTTTTAGGTGGCCCGTCCCATTGTATCCTCCTTAGCTAGAAGTCGGTGTCCTTCTCGTGAGGCCACCCTAGGATGGTGCGGACCATAGCAAGGAGTTGGAGCTAGATCCCACCATAACAATTTAGGTTTAATGTTGCTCAATTTGAGCAGTGAGCTTGCCCTGAGTCCTTTGTCTATACTTTATGTGGCTCCCTCTCTAAGAAATCCTCAAAAACCCTTGCCCTCCTGCAAGATGAGGTCTTAATTAGTCACCAGCGGTTCATGGTACTTTTTACCTTAGATGATGTAGACTAAGCCCGATCTTCCAATAGGTATGATAACATTGATTAGTGGAGACTTGACGTTCATGATCTTAGGCTTCGAACCAAGGTTGGTTCGGACCCCCGCAACTGTTACACCACTGCTCCGTTGGTTATCAACCACGCACACGCGATTGACCTCATCAAGAAGGCTTTTCCTACAAGCAAATCGAGAACACAAGCAAGAACGAGATGAACGTAATCTAAAATTGCAAATATATATGAAGTATTTGATATCAAAGAGGAGTTCAAGTCTTAGTTGGAACGGGCGTGTCACTATAGTCGAACAAGATCAAGAACAGGGGCCCTGCTTGGAATGCAAACAATCTTGGCAATACAGTTGCAGCAAGAATGTCTGTTTCCACATGAAAATCAAGAACTAAACAAAATCTAAACCCTAATGACATGATGGCTGATAATTATAGAGGCTAGGGCATCACCCCCTGCTGGACACACCTCTATTGGGCCCAAACACGATACCTGGCCCAACAGACCAAAAGACTGTGTCGTATGACTCTAGCAAAATCTTGATGCTGACTTGTTTCGATGATTCCTGCTGATTCTAAATAGTTTTTGATATGAAACTAGTTGGGTTGGCTTTCTTATCAAATAAGCTTTCCATCCATACATGGATCATCAAAAATGGAGTCTGAACGTAACCACACGGCTAGTTTTGGTGTGCGATTGATCCTGAACCGAAGAATAGCTCCATCTTCAGCTTCGACCGAACGTTCCGTGAAATTGATGATTTGGATGTCTGTGCTAGACCTCCACCTCTCCATGGCTCGTACATGATGGCATGATGTCATCATCATTAGAAGAAGGCTTTTTTGGCTCTTTTGTGCTTACATAGAGATGTAAATGTGGAGCATAATTAATATCAACACATATAACCATCGATCGAGGCATCAAAATAATAATTCAAACATGATTCAATACTCATACATACTAATCTAGAGGCATCAATACATAAGTGCAATACATAGAAACTTCATTAACATCAAAGTATCCCAAATTCTAGAAATGTGGGAGATGTCGAAATTACTAAGGTACTTGATCGTTGATGCCAGCCCCCAAGCCGGAGGTAGTGAACCATACCGAAGATGACAACATCTCTATCCATGTCAGCCTATATATATTATACCTGAAAGTATTGACGCTTCTTATGTAGTTCTGCAAAGCACAAATTTTTTTGACACGAGGGGTCTTCAACGATTCATGTGAAGCTTTGTGGTCTAAGAAGGTGAGGAACAACAGCTCGGAATGATCGACCACTTGCTCTAGTGAATAGAACAACCCTAAGTAGCAAAAAGTGTTGGCTCCTCATGCCACCCTAAGCTACCAAAAGACAAGGTTGCTTGCATGGTAATTGCTTTTTCCATGGTATGACACATAAATTGAATTTAATTATCAAATCAATTAGAATCAAATGCAAACATAGGGGAAACCAAAATAATGTAGCCCTCACGCAAATGACTGCCTAGGGTGATAATATATGGTCGAGGAGCTGGTAGGGCAACCAGCATAGAGGTGAAGAAACTTCCACTACCGCTAGGTCTGAATGGAGGGAAACCACGGAGTTGGGAGAACTAAGAGCTTTGGGAGGAACCACCACCGAGACACCAATAGGGATTGAGGGGAGTTGGAGAATGGGTCAAGTAATACTAGAGTTATGCGAAATGCACGGTCTAGATCTGTCGGTAGGGAAAATGGGTGACCTGGGATAAGTGGAACAGTGTCCATATTAAGAGGACCATTGTGGCCCTAATGCATTGATATCATACGGTGGTTGTCAGCTGTTGAACAACTAAGTACAATTAAATTCTCCCAGAATCAAAATTCTTACTTGTAATTGTGTATACCAATGTGATATTAAGGAACACAAACACATATGTATTAGATAAACAAATAATTCTTCATTCATGATTCATTTATACAAATAGGTACATCAGAATATGTTGTACTCCACCAGATACAATATCATAGAGCTAAACTAATAAAACTAAAAAATTGAGCTAAATCTAATGAAAATTCTCATTGTCAGAGCGAGGTTCATCCTTCCTTAGTCGCTTGGGAAGAGGCTCGTCCTCATCGGTGTCCTTGTCCTCCGCGTCATCATCAGGGGAGAAGTCTTCATCGCCACTCTCCTCCTAGGAGCTCTAGTAAGGAATAGGAGGAAAGTTGTCGCTGTTGGAGCCATCCTCACTAGAGGAGTAGCGTTGTTGGATGAGTCATTGCTCGGAAGCTTGAAGTTATTGTCTACCGACATGCTTGTAGTTGGATGAAAAAGAGGTGAACAAGGAACAGGGGTGGTTTTAGAGGATAGTGGGCTTTCATTATATTTAGGGCATTGGTTGACCTCTTCAGCTTCTCCCGAAAGAAGGAATGTTGATGAGTGTTGGTAATTGGGACAATCAAAAGAGTGATGAACTAATGTGGACTGCCGGTTCCACCAAATGTTATTTAGGGCTGGTGGCCATAATGGGTATCATAGGTGACTTAACATATAATATGACATTGAAAAGAAACTCAAACATCATCACCTAGCTCATCCAACGGTCACTCGATGGTGACACAACTTTTCTACGCCTAATTTTACTCCAGTTCGTGTTGTCCCTCCAACTGTCGGTGAAATATTTTCACCCCTAGTTACTACATAAATCGACGATGATAATGGTGGCCTCGATAACTCAATCTCTAGTACTGATTCAACTAAAGCTATTGCCTCCAACTAGTGTGCAACAGAAAGATCACCTAGCATAAGTGACTCTCATGGTCAAGATCAAGTGAAACTAGTAATCAACCATGCTTGGGTGATCAAGCGCAAGTTGTCCAACCTCTTGCGCATCAAGCTACTGCAAGAAATAATTCATTGGATCAAGTTGTTGGTGACTTGAGAGTGAGGTGGTGTGCAAACAAGATTAAAGCTTGCATCATCATATCCTAATACTTATCTCTGCTAGCTAGCATGTATATAATAATTAAGATAAAACCCAACTCCTGTGACAATATATAGCTATTTATTTGGAACTACAAACAGGAGTAAAAGCGCACGCGGCATGCATATATGTAATTGCAAATGCAAAAGCATGACATCGAACAAGAGTAGCTAGAAGAGAAGAAACAGGTTGACGAAGATCAAAAGACGACTAGCGATCCATTATTCAGCAGTAGAATCAAGACAACAACCATCTCTAATATACTAATTAACTACATACGCACAGCTAATACAGATCCAAATAACCCTGATCTGTAACTGCAAACTGGAGCCTACAGCTTTTACACAGCACGCAGAGCTGATGGCACAGACAATATATAACACTGCTCCTGTTAATAGTTATGCTGCCTGGGAGCCATACAATGTAGGCATGCATGCAGTTTTATATCTGTGCAGGTAGCCGAATCCGATCCTACGTCATCATCACAATAACGTTTGTTGAATTTCCTGCACAAGCTCCTCCGCGCTAAGCTCGCACTCGATCCCAATCTGTACACAAAAATAAGAAAGGCAGGCAAGTATTGTCAGATAATTTTTTCCTTCTTTGAACTCAATGGACACATATATATAGATAATTTTTTCTTTCTTTGAAATCAATGGACACATATATATAGGTCGTCGTCCTTATACGCACAAGGAAACTATGCATATAGCTAGATGGATGAATAGCAAGGCTATATAGCTCATATCGACGAGAGTCGAGAGAGTGCATGCATGTATTCATGAAACTATGCATGATTCATGAAACTATGCATGACAGCAATTGCTCCCCAACTGTACCTACACGTTAGTTTTCTACTATATGATGACACAGTATCATGATGTCATGCATAGTTTGCACCAGCAGGGATCTGACCTAGCTAGCTGTGTTACTGTTTGAGGATAAGCACCATGGCTCTGCTGGTTTATCTCTCACCACCACGCATAAACACTGCTCAGGGGCACAGCACATTTCCTGAACCCAGTCAATACTACCCAATTAATAACACTGTTCACTATTTGTGCATATTGCAAACCACTCAGTCTCACAGACACACTTCTGTGTGTATTCGAACTCTACAGTAGATATGTCGAGGTACGAACCTAGGTAGCCTAGCTACATACACGCACTAGGGCATTTATGAAGAAACCAATCGATTCGATCCAATCCATTTGAAAAATTGTTTGGGAGAGGAGCCCTGAGCTAAAGATGGCAAATCCCATGCATATACATGCATGCAAGGCTTGGGAGTTGGGACTTTGAATAGTAAGGCTACACATATAGAGCTCACATGAAATGAGGACATCCAATACATAATACTGCTCCCAATTTAATGCCTGCTCTCCAGCCTGGTCCATCCTTAATTCAGCTGTGTGAGCGCCTTAAAAATACTACTTATGTTAGTCTGGTTTGCTTCTTGTGTGCAGATAGACGTACCATCATTTTGTCCATCTTTTAATAGCTAGGCTGTGTTAATGTCTATACTCATGGGTTCTGTATGTTGAATTTAGCAATTTGTTGTCATTAATTAAATCTTATTCGATTTCTATGAGAAAATGGTGGGAAAAAACACATATATATAACTGCATGTGTCGGTATATGTGTACAGATACAAAATATATATCGGTATATGTGTACAGATACAATATATATATAGGGTACGTGTATATACCTTGATGGTGAAGGAGTGCACCATGGTGTCGTCCACGGTGCTGACGCTGACGTGAAGGATCTCCAGCGAGAGACTCTCGAGTGCGGCGATGATCTTGAGCGCCTGCCCCGGCGATCGGTGGGACACCGTCTTCAGCACCAGGTTCGGCCCCGCAAACTCCACCCTCACGTCAGGGAGGCTGAGGCCGCCGCCGGCCACCGCTGGCCTGCAGGCTGCTGCCTGCGCGGCGAGCTCGGTCATAAGGCTGTCTAGGGTCGGCAGGTACTGCGTTGAGTAGTGCTGCTGCTGCTGATCGTGCGAGTAGGACGACGACGACGACGTCGGCGTTATCGCCGGCGACGCCACCATGTAGGCCGCGGCGGCGGCCGGGAATGCCGGGAGCCTGGTGGTAGTTCCAGCGCCGGATGCAGCAGCAGGCTTGTACGGGCTGCCCGGAGTCGGCGTCCGGGGGCTTATGGGCACCGCGACACGCGGGCTGATCGGCGGCGTGGACTTGACGGCGGCGAGAGGCCGCGGGCTGGCTGCCGACACTACGCTACTGCCAGGCCGCGGGCTCAGCACCTGCTCCGCGTACACCTTGCGGTGCTTCTTGGCCTCCAGAGAACGCAGCACTTGCTGAAGCTCCTTGATGTAGTCCACCACCCCTCCTATGATGGACGCTTGGTCTCCCTGCATGCATGCAGTTCGTTATATATTGCTTGATGATGAGTTGATCATCATCAACATGAGCATCAACAGGTGATCGTAATGCGCAAACTCCTTGATATATGTTTCGTTCTTTGCTGGATTTTCTTAAATCATGCATGTTTACTGGAGTAAACAAGCACTCCCTCCATCCCTAAAAAAAAGGGTTGCTGGTTGCTATGTATGAGAATCATGCTTGTTAAACTTTCTCAACTTTTGACTAGGTTTATAGAAAATTCATGTAACATTTATATTTTCAAATAATTTTATTATGAAAGTATATTCAATGATTATTGATATAGGGATGGAGTGAGTATAATACTACCTGCATTCTAGGTTGTTAAGTTTTTAGTTTTTTTTTACTGATGATGAACTCAGCATCATGCATCAACAACCCTCGTTTCACGAGGTGCAATAATCAATTGAACTACATATATCACACACACAAGACTAGCTTGCATCGTATCACACTTCAGAACAAAACTGCAAAAAGACTGATGCATAAATGTTACAGAGAAGAGGCGGGTCATCAAGTGCAGCCAGCCAGCCACAGTCTAGTACGACGTACATGGTCCTTACATGAACAGATGCCCACATCGTTCAGCGTGCATATATGGGCACACACTACAGTGTCACACGCTGGCTTCTCATCATAAAAAAAAAACACAAAGATGACGCGGTTTTTAGTTGGATTATTACTGCTGTTTTGTACAAATCATGCATGCAACAAAAACTTATTTAGATTAAAAATCAAAGATGATGCGGTGTGTTTTTCAGTTGGATAGTATATACTGCTGCTTTGTTCAAACCATGCAAGAAAAGCTTATATTAGATTAAAAATCAAAGATGATTCGGTATTTTCAGCTGGATACTGCTGTTTGTTCAAACCATGCGAGGAAAAGCTTATATTAGATTAAAAATCTAAGATGATGCGGTATTTTTTTTAGTTGGATTACTCCTGTTTTGTTCAAATGAAACAAGGAAAAAAAAGGTTTATTACATTGAAAAAAAACATGCAATAAAACAATATGCATGCATAAAGGTTTGCTGAAGTAGTACTTAATTAGCAAGTCATGTTTAGGAAGCATGACAAAAAGAAACAGTAGCCAATGCATGCTGCTAATATTAAGACCATGTAGCAGCTAGCTAGTATACTATTATAGCTTAGCTAGCTATAAGCAGTCTCACCCTCTTTACGTAGAAGCAGGGCATGAGCGAGCGCAGCATGGCGAGGTGCTCGTTCATCTGCTTCCTCCGGTTGCGCTCCACCGTGATGTGTGACATCTTCGCCGCCCCCCTCGTCAGCGGCTGCATCATCTGTCACCGCTGAGCCCTTGTGCTTCTTCGGCACCGGAGCGCTGCCACCACTACTGCCGCCTTTCTCCTCTTCGCCAGTGCGCCGGCGGCTGTTCTCAGACGGCCTAGCCGCCCCCACGGTGCCAGCAGCATCAGAAGCAGCAGTGCAGCTCTGGCTATATGCTTGCATATTAGCCGCAGAAAAAGAACGGCCACCGCCACCGCCACCATTACCGGCGCCGCCGGCGTTCACGTGCTCCTCCCATGCCGTCGTCCCGATGATGCTGAAGAGGTCCTCAGCGCCCGACAGGCGGTGACGGAGCTCGCAGTGGTCGTCGACCACGAGCTCGCACAGGCCGTCCCCATTGATGGGCGCCGCCGCAGCAGGGAGGAAGTGCAGTGCACGGCAAAGTAATATAAGCAGGCGGCACGTACTTTTCTCGATCATGTGCTAAATATAGCCTCTGAATCTGATCATAGAAGTAGTGGTGTAGGAGATGAGGATGTATGCAGAGTGAGAGGAACCTTTTGCTTGCTACTTTTATGCATGCACAGGCTCGAAAAAAGTGAGAGGAGGGGAGAGAGAGAGAGAGAGGGAGTAGACCGTTGTTGCTGATCCTTTGTATAGTCATGTGACAGCACCAAGAGTCATAAATGTAGGGGAAGAGACGGCTCTAGATGGGGGAGCCTGTTCCACAGATACGGCGGCCACAACAGTAACTCATGGGACCTTCGTGCATCTCATGGGCCCTAGAGATGTCTCAAGGGTTTAATATGGTGCTGGACACATGAAGGGATGTGAGATCAGTGTGTGAAAAAATTAACTTACAATAATCACTAGAGCCATCTTAGTTACATTTGTGGGTTTTTTTTAGCTTTGGTAAATCCATGAATCTTACAAATGACTGTCATTTTGGATGCAATTTCTATTTTTATGTTGTAGCTAGTTGAAAGCATCATCTGTACATGTCAAGCCACAACAACAAAGTCTTCAAATAATAATTGAAGTTTGCTTCTACCTAATATGATTAAAAAACTTCGATGCTTGCCGGTAGCTAGATAGCCTGCAGATCTCTGGCTTAAGAAGAAGCTAGATCTTCTCACGTAAATCAAGAAAACCTCTAAACCGTTACCCCACCCTTACACAGCAGCACCACAACTCCGTGAGAGTTTTTTTTACTCCGGTCACTTGTGACGAAGCCATGAGAGTGAAGTCTCTCAGGACTCGAACTTTGACCACTCCGAGGTATTGAACTTGCACTGACCACTTGGTTATAGCCGGTCGTTCCCTACCTAACATGATTAAAAAACTCAAACACTGCAACTAATATAAGCACTAAGTGAAAACACACGTAAGTAACTAGTAAGTATGACACACTAACAACAAATTAGTGGTTATTACAAAGATATCTTGATACTTATTTTGGGTTAAAAACTAGGGCTAGGAGTTGCAATCACTAATGATAGCTAACATAACTAGTGAAAGGTTCCATATCCCATGTAACTACTAAATGCAATGACCGTTAATAGTAACTACATGTCACGTATGACTTGCTCATGTAAGTGATAGGTCTTTCTAACAAACTCTAATCAAGGAGATGGATCTTAAAATGATGTCACTTTTTATGAGATCATAAGTAACAATTAAGTGCTCATAAGCAATGGTTTTAGTGCGAACCCAATATCAGTTCACCTCATCTACTTGCCCCATCACTGCGAAATTAGCAAATAGGGAGCCTTATCCACACTTTGACAAATCTCTTTTCCATAGTGCTAACACTCTTGCCACCACAACATTCCTACATTGATGGTGCCCTCCACCTCCATGGCCATTTTTCTTCATGTGTGAAAATTTTAGTCCTAGCTCATCATTTTGACTCTATCCTATATAGGGGGGACCTGCCACTCACCTAGTCATTTCAAACCGACTATGCCCTTGCACATTATCAACTCAATCATATAAACACCACTCCATAATACCTCTTTTCTTGTCAATGATGATATCACATCGCACCACCTTCCACACAACAATAACCTAGCTTGTGCTTCCAACACTAGCCTTCTCTCCTCCCAATGAACTCCATGAACTCCACCTTTATGGCCTCTAGCCAATTCCTATCCTCGCCCCATCGACGTCCTCCTCCTAGGCGACCTCGTCTTCCACAATGACATCCTCCTCCTTATCAATGAAACGATCCCATGCTTGACACAATGCTAGACTCCTCCTAGACAACCTCATTACTAGCCATGAGTGCACCCACGCCTTGCCCTACCATTCCTCCTATGCTTTGTGTTCCCTTTATGAATAGATCCGTGCTTGATGAATATTTAGTTGTAAACTATAATTATATATAGTTAATATTTAGAAAATTATATATGAACTTTAGTTTGAAAATTTTATTTAGTTGTAAACTATATTTACAAAATTTGCCTAGAGATTTAGCAAGGAAATTAGTTAGAGATGTGTTGCAATCTATCTTCTATTTTCTTGGTAATTTTGTAGTGGCCTCGGCCTCCTTTAAAATCAACCACTAACATTTCAACTAAAGCTGAATTGAATGAGTTTTTATGCATCTAGTATGTAGTTGTTCAATTTGATCATCATGTGGCTACAAGAAGTGGCCCCTGAATTATGTGGTAGTTAGCCTTTGTCATAAAACACATTGGTTAAAATAAACTATCTGAAGTTACCTCTTTTTTTTTTTTTTTACGTTGTAGATAAACTATTTTAGAATTTGATAAAGCATTATCTTCAAGTATCATCATCATATATAGTGAAAGATCAGTCATGGAACGTCATCTAAAGAGCTTGGGAATTATGGGTTTATTGTGCCCGACCCATCCTATTTTTGGAATAAAAGCTCCTTAATAGGGTGAAAAGCTAAACCACCATCAATCGGGGTGAACATCAGTAAGTTATAACATCACACATATACGTATATGTGTACATGTGTGTGTAGCACGCGCACGTCGGTAGGAGTACTTGGCAGAGATCCTGGTCCGACCATGCGGCACTAGCAATGCCTCAAATCAATCAATCAAGTACCAGAGCTACATGTATCTACACAGAGCCCCAATTTAAACCACCGAGATAGAGTGAGCAGTCGAGCACACTCTATTTTCATTACACGTACTACAGTCACATGTAGCATCGCGTCGTCGTTGGCCGCCATGCATGCATGCATAATGACACAAGACAGGCTCTGAGCGTAGTACCTGTAGATTGATTGTGGCGGTGGGCCCCCCGGCCGGCCGTATGAATGGGACATCACACGGCTGGCGGCGCGGCTGCCGGCCGGCCGGCCGGAGCACCGCAACGGCCGGCGCACGGCTGGCAGAGACCCGACGGCAGAGGGATTCAACAATGCGTGCACCGGCCGGCGCGCGACATCGATCCCGAAGTCGGAGCAGCCAGCTAGCTAGCGTAGCATCGATCTCTGCTGCCTCTACTACTCGTTACTTGTGACGATTCTCTAGTCTCTCTCGTTGCCCGTGCGTGAAGATCCTCTCTGATGTCTATCTACTGGATTTGCTTGCAGGACCCGTCTATGGCCACCGGCTGTCCGAGAGGAGGACTTCTAGAGATGTCCTTCCTCCGTATAGGAATTAGATATCGATTAGGACAACGATACGGTCTCTAAAGTATAAGTTTGACTTAATATTTTTATAAAAATACTCATCACAAAGTGATATATTTATACTTTTATAAAAGTATTTTTCAAGACAAATCTATTTATATAGTTTTCATATTTCTAAACTCAATAACTTAAAAGTTATTTATGATTTATGTTTCCAATGTTTGACTCAAACCTTGTCCAAAATGACATCTAATTCCTATATGAAGGGAGTAACTGTAGTTTTATCCATAGCAAAAAAAAGTTTGACTAAGATTATTAAAAAAATATTATACAATATGTGTAGGCTATAAAAATGTATTTGATGATAATGGTATTTATTTAATATCATAATTATTAATGATTTATACATATTTTTGAGGTCAACTCAAAATGCATGGCTTAATAAATTGACACTAAGTTAGGGTTGCAATAATATTCTTTTAACTTGTAGGGGAGAGTTAGGCAGCAGTAATAAGTGTGTGATAACTGACCATGAGAGGGGGTCAATCATCATGAGGTACCCTACTCCAATGGACAGTTTCAAGCAAAAAGAGGCTACTGGCATGGAGACTGGCTAGGCTTATATAGTGTGAGTTGGTATGGTAGTCTGTCTCAATTCAAGCTAGTACTACGGCCAAGATTCAAGAGGATACCATTAATCGCTACCAAGCTTCATTACATTAAAAATATCTGTCGTCATAACCTTTTTATTTTTCATATCTCATTTTATATGTTTGGCCCATATCCAACTTATAGAGACAGTAAGTGAATAGTGGTGCCCCCAAAAATAAATTCAAGAATTTCTTAAAAATTGATTTTGTAGCGGTGACAAGGGGTTTGGTTGTGCCTAAACAAAGTAGATGATGGATATCCAAGAAAAATGTGCATGATATTCCAGAACTCATGATGCTAGAGATATAGGGGCCGAGAGTGTGGAAAGATGATAAACCCTAATGGGTTCTGTTGACACTGATTCGGATCACGCATCGGTAGAGGCTAGATTGCCCAAGGCCACACACGACCTAGATACACATGGAAGGAAGGTAATGACGAAGCCAATGACCAGGTCAATGACTCTTGTTCTTCACCCAACCTCTAGGAAGATGACTCATCGGGGAGACACATAGCAGGGTGCCCTACGATCGGTAATGCAACCTAGTACAACGACAGATATCATCAAGAGAAGTGTTGGACAACATGAGATGCAAGAGATTTGATTTAGAGCTAAAAAGTAAAGATAGATGTGATTTTACTATTTGGACAGAAGGATCTCTAAATGGGCCATGATCTTCTCATATAAATATAGGGTCTTATCCCAGCAGAAAACTTATTCCACATGTAATTTATTAGCTTCCCACGAGATCATCGGTGCTTCCAACAAGAAACTCATGATTTGGCTTTGGACTGTGAAAATTGGCTTAACCTATTTTTTGAAATTGGCTTATTAGCCTATTTTGGCAGGGTGGAAACTTCCCAAGAACATAATTTCTTCATCTCAACTCCAAATTGAACAATCAATATATTTTCTTGATGGTCTTGATGTGAGGAACAACGGTGAAGTTCATTCTTCAATTTGAGGGCTAATCCTTGGTAGATGATTTTCCTAAAGCCGACTTCTATCCATCGTGACACTAAACTAGATGACCTATTTGTGCTTTTTGATCGCCTTGACAAGAAGGACATAATGGTGGAGTCCATTACTCATTTTGACATAGTTCAACCAACTTACTATTTCAGCTAGAAAATTATATTAGCTCCTTTTGATCTATGGATGTGATTTTCTAGTTCCATCTTTGACTCCCCATCATATTTTGGTTGTCTACAGTTTCTATAGGTTCTGCACAAAGAGAATTGTGGAATAATTTGCATTGAGCTATATATACTCACATAGAAAGGAATCGGAGAATCTTGATTTGAGTAGTCTTTTCTTAGTCTAATCTCATTCTTCCCTTGTAGGGATTTGTAGATTACCCATGCATATATTATTTCTTGTACCCATAGCAAGGTGTCGATCTTATGTTTTTTTGCTAAAATAAAAGGACAGTTTCAGTGACCAAAACTGGGTTCAGAGACCATGTTGATGCTCACACAAATAATTATCTACGACTGCCTAGATCAAGTCTGTGTCTCATCAGCAATAGATGTAAAACTCTCATATATTTAAGAAAGAAGTCTTCTAGCAAACCGTAGCTCCATATATATAGCAATACTCCAGACAGAATGGTATACACTCTATACATACCATTTTATTTGGTTCAATGGCTCATGAAACCTGCATGAACAATAACGCCCGGACAGACTATGTCTTTTTACCCACCACATGTATGTATACACTCAACAGTAACTTGCCATTTACTGTTCTATCAACTCAACCCCACGTACGTACGTGCAGCAGAGACAGCCTCCTGTTACAAGTCCTTAACAGAGAGCTTATTGGATCAACGCATGGCAAGGACAGCTCGAGCATAATTCTATCTTGTGCGTGGGTACATTTGCATGATTACTCAATTATATATACGGAGTACTTCTAAATATATGTATATACAGTACATAAATACAGGATTTAAATTAAAGGACCAGGATTCACCAACCCTAGTTCAACAAAGTTTGATGCAATTTGTTATGCTCGCGGGGCCCTCCATCGGTCACAGAGCATCCAATTTTACAACTTAACCACTACTTCTATATATAATCTTTGTAGCGTGCATTATTATCTACATACAACAAGAATTTTATTATTAGTTAATCTCCAAAATCCACAATAGAATGCAAAGAGTAGCATGCAATAAATATGATCGATGATCGTCACTATATGCCTATATACAGTCCTGGGCTGCCTACATCAAATGAAAATATGAAGGGGCCAGGGGGGAGCTAGTGTGCATACATGATACATATATACATACACACACATAATAAAGACGATGTTAAAAATAAAGATCGCCACCTGGTAGGCACCTTAAATAGCTGTGCATAATAAATGGGCATAAAACTTAATTCATCACTGCAGCAATGCAAGTGGTAGTACTACTACGTATAGTAAGGCTATATTAGCTGCTGAGGTCCCGTGTCCCCTGCGGGCATTCAAGCACTTGAATCATCAGTGTATATTTCTAAGTTGTCATATATATAGTACTATATCTGACTACAACAACAAGTTTTTAATTTAAAAGTCATAATAGTAAATTAAGACTGATGGGAGAGTTAACATTGTGTTCAATTTGATTACATAGCAGGTTAGGATTATACTAGTATTAGATAACCAGTGCACCGTACCTTTCCTGTGATCAACCATATCCTTTTTGCCATTCCATAAAAAAGGCAGGCTGCTGTAAACAGTTAAGAGCCTTAACATGATCTAAAAAACAGGAAGCTTACTGATCACCTCCAAGTAGCTTGACCTGCATGCATTCGTGCAACTCAATTGGGTAATATTCGATTTGTCCACAGGTAAAGCTGCTAATACAATAAACCGCTATTGGCTAGCAACAAGGTGCCAAGAATTATATGCTTGAAAAGTATATCAGTGGTTCTTTTGAATGTCTCCTTGCGTGTGTCTCATATGTATAAATCAGAGGGTCATAAAGTGGTTATCTAGCTTCATGGGCATGTCCGTTTGTGCATGTCTTTTCCCAAACAATAACTAACGAAGCGCACATATCTTTAGATTCTTGTGTATGTCTCCTTGTGCATGTCTCATACGAAATAAATTCAAGTTCTACACTATATTGGTCCACCACTTGTGTACTGGCTGGGAGATGCTAATCAATGCAATAAGCAGTGGTGCGTTAAGGAATCTCCATCCAATGTGATCGACGACGTGACTTTTATGTGTTAGCTAAAGTTGCCTCGGATTTTCATCTGGGCAAGCCCACATTGTCACTAACCGCCCTGTTCAACGCAATAAACTGCACATACTTGACAAAAGTCAATGTAGTGCCTTCAAGCGCCTTTTATTTTTCTTAACATTTTGGAAATATGTGAAGCTCTGGAAGACACATGTTTGGTGATGATTTTTTTCCAAGAAATGTTGTTGGAAGTCATTGGAAAGTGGAAAAAGAGTTATCCGAAAGCAATGTGTTCATGACATTTTCATGTGATAAACATTACTAAAATGTTCATGTATTAATTTTAGGCGCCAAAGTTTTAAAAGTTTATGTATATATGAAAGCTAAATGTCATCTGTATATGAGAGAAACAAATTAAGAGTTATAAGTTGTATAAAAGACTCCTATGAGACTAGCTACCAATTAAAATAAGCAAATATATTGTGAGATATAGGAATAATCAAAATGTCTGCAATCTATCTATATGTGCCAGGTGTTCAGATAGAAGCCGCCTGCTGCATCATCATTGCATGGGAATGGAGTATATATGCCAGTGCAGAAACAAACATACGCAAGCGGACAAGGAAGCTCGATTAAGGGCGTGTTTGGATGGTGTGGAAAAAGTTTTGCGCGTAAGCATCAGTAGAATGTCGGAGGGATGTCGGAAGGGGTTTGAAATACTAATAAAAACAAATTACAGAATTCGTCAGGAAACGATGAGACAAATTTTTTTAAGTATAATTAATCCGTCATTAGCGAATGTTTACTGTAGCACCACGTTATCAAAAATCATGGACTAATTAGGTTTAAAGATTCGTCTCGAAAGTTATCGCAATCTATGTAATTAATTATTTTTTTTAGACTACATTTATTACTCCATATGTGTGACTAGATTCGATGGGACGGGGCAAAAAATTTGCCAGGGGAATCCAAACACCCCCTAAATCATTAGATGCATGCAAATGCATGTGCAGGTGCACACAATGCAGCATTCAGGCAGCAGCAGCTACAGCTAGCGCAGCAGAGAGAGAAGGCGTGGGGCTGCCCGACCGGACACAGCACAACACAAAGATCGCGCCTGTGCCATACGTAGCTAAAGCTAGTTGGATGCAAACATCCGCTCACAACACGCTTCATCTACCATACTGTACTCGATCTCTAGGTCACTACTGTACCACCTTTCGTACGATGGCTAGTTTATACTAGTATACTATATACATGCTGCTGTGCAGTCAGACGTATTGGAATCACAAATAATACTAGTCATTAATAGGCATGCCCAAATGCATGATCAATAACTACCCAGTAGAGGTGCATGGCAGAGTATCCGATCCATATAAGAGTGCGTGCGCACAGTCATGGAATTTGAAGTTTACTCTCTTAAACTAGTGCCTTGTTCTCTTCACATGAAAGTTGCAACTTTCATGCAACTTTCATGCAACTTTCCCATCACATCAATTTCTATCCGTATGTATAGAGCATTAAATATTAGTAAAAAAAATAACTAATTATACGGTTTAGTTGTAAATCAAGTGGATCTAATCTTTTGAGCCTAGTTGAGCCAATGATTAGACAATATTTGCTAAATACAAACGAAAGTGCTACGTTTGCTCGATGCAACTTTTTTCACCAAGCGAACAAGGGCTAGGATTATAGTCGCCCCTGGGTGTGTCATAAGTTTAATTTATAGAAAATACATATAATTACATATCTAAATAATTTTGTTAAAAACTAGATTCAAAGATCTTTCAATCATACTAATTATGATATTAATCGATAATATTTATTATTTATAAAAAATTACCGCAGTTTTTTTACCGAGGAAACGAAAGAATTTTGGAACAGAGGAAATAAAGCTCAAATCAGAGCCAATGTTTTCAAAACTTTTTTATTTGACAAAAGTACACCATTTATTTATTTATTTGTAATTGATGCATCATGCATTTTAGCTTGTAGCGCATCATGTACTACTACATAATTTTTCTATCTCTTTCTGGAATGACTACTAACAAAGAGATGCAGTTTCCGTACGTACTTCGACCAGCTTTTTCTACATGCCTATTTATCTGCAGTGTACTTTAAGTTGTTGATGGACCAAACTCATTGATCAAGCACAGATACATCAACAACATTGATGAACCTTTATCTTCTTACTCAAGTGTGCAGAAGAAAAAAAGGAAGTAGGAGCCCATTGTTTCATCGCATGCAAATTAAGGAGGATGCATATATATTCATATGTTATTATGAATAAATGCAGATATTACTGCTACTACAGGCTCCTTTGTGTCCATCCTTTGTATATATAGACAGAGTAACCAGGAGCAGCCTGCAGAATTATAGCATGGACGACCGATATACCTGTTTCTCTTCTTTATTAGAGAGACAGGAGGCCGAGGCGATTGAATTGAATGATACGAGACACGGAGAAGTCATGGCACAGTTAAGTAACACATCAATATATATATATGAAAGGGGCTAGACAGGCCCCGGCCCTATAAAGTGAATGATGAGCCATTCCTACAGTGTACATGCATATACACTAGTACAGGAGAACATTAGTAGAGGCGGTTGGACAGCTATTTCAAATAGAAAAAAATATTTTTAAAAAAGGCAAAAATTTTTTAAAAGTCGCGAGTCACGCATTTTTTTCAGAAAATCAAGCAAGGCCACGCGTGGGGGTTCGAACCCGCGACCTCCCCCACTCCACCCACATGTCACTTATGTCTATATCCCATTTTTGTTTCTCCACATATTATTATACAAACCCGATGGAACATTCAATATTTGAGAGCCTAAGCAATTCGAAAAAAATGTTCAACTATAAAGTTTCATAACTTTTCGAGATCTACAACTTTCATTTAGAGTGTTTCTCTATCCGAGGTCATTTTGCAAAATTTGAATTTCAAATTTGAAAATTTCATTCGCGATTTTTTCATAAAAAGATGATTTCAAATGAAAAAAAATGTTCAACTATAAAGTTTCATAACTTTTTTGAGATCTACAACTTTTATTTTGGGAGTTTTTCCATCCGAGGAAGTTTAAAAAACTCAAAAATTAATTTCAAACTATTTTTCTTGTAGTTCTTAACAAACCTTGCCCGGTAAATCATTCCGGTTCCGCCAAGATGTCGATTTCCGGGCGGTTCTTTAAAACCGCCCGATATCGCTATTTCTGACTAGTGGTTTCTTAAGAGAACATTTTTGTAGAAAAAGAACCCCGTTCTATAAGGGCATTCTAAAACCGCTCGTAGAAATAGAACGCCCGATGTCAAGAGAAATGGTTTGTGTACTAGTGATATATGCGAATGCAAATGATGCCACGCATAACCAAAGCGACCCTCTTGAAAAAGAATACAAGTTTAGATGTAAAGTTTAGAGCAAATATATAGATATTTAAAAGTAATAAAGTTTGTGACATGGAATATAAAAGTAATAATGTTTGTGACATGCAATAGGTTTATACTATAGAAATATATCTCATGACAAACCTAACGATGCTCATTTGATATCATAAGTATCTAGATTTTTATAGAGGTAAAACTCAAGATATTTTAACATAGGATTGTTCTATTTTAGAGGGAGTGAGTATACTATGTACTATATATATAAATATATCTTCCCTCCTGCAGCATAATGAGGCATTCTACATGCATTTACTCGGCCATATAAACGCATTCAAGCACATTCAACTGGCACCTACTACCCCCCTTTCGCGTTACTTCTCTCTCTAGCCATATATCCCTAGCTAGAGAGCCATGAACATATGGGGGGCTCATGCTCGAGATGAGAAGGTCGCCATCCCACCATCCATACAGTGACATGCTGCGTGCATGAAGAAGGAAGATACAGTGTGTTTGGATGCCTGGACAACTCGCCTGGGCAGCTATATATCAAAAACTTTGAAGCTAACTTCGGCAATTGCCTACCGCAATCTGAAATGAGACGTGTTTGATTGGCTGCGTTGGTCTAGACCGGCTACACTTGTTCTTTTTGTTTGGTTCCGTGCTTTTACTGTTGGATTGCACAAGTTTACGGCTCATTGCCACTGGTCCCACCACCAAAAGCTGTGCAAGAGGTTAGAAGCACAAGCCTGGCTTTGGTGGAAACGGTGGGAGGGAGTGTTTCCAGAAGGCCGTGCCAAAAGCCTTCTTTGCATTAGCTAGCCTGCACTTACACCCCCTATGCATCCAAACACATAATTTTGTATTGAGAAGCCTAGGTAGCCTTGTGCAGGCATCCAATCACACTCATAGGGACCGTCCGGCTGGCAGAGCTGCTGTAATGCGTCGTCGTCAATGTGGGGTGTACTACGCGTTACTGTACGTCTCATCAGTGGAATCAGATGGTGCAGCCAGGGCCGAGATAGGAGGAAAGAAGAAAGATCCGTCAGGGAAGAAACGAACAACAGTAAGACGACAAGAAGCCTCCCTGTATTTCTGCCGGTGGCCACGGAACAGAATTGGTAGTTCCTGCTCGCATGCGCCACTGCGCTGTATTTGCCCTGCTTCGCTGACTCGCACAATTATATGTGCATGAACCTGTCTCTCTTTTCTCACTCACTCAGACACTCACTGTGTGTGGTACGTACTACACATACATGCAGATATCATTACCTGCCTGGGGCCACGTTACTGCGGAAGCCTTGTCAGAGTCAGATTCCTCCCTCCCAGCCCTGTTGTTGGTCTCCGGCGATGCGCTATATATTTTAATTAATGTTTGCTTTATACATTTTTACAAATGTACAAAATTTTTTAGAATGTTAGTAGGTTTTTATTGGACGAATAGTCAATTTAGTCCCTCAACTATCGCGGTGGAAAGGCTCATTTTGGACCCTCGATTATCAAAACGCCCACTTTCGCTGATCTTTCTTTGACCCCAATCTCATCTATTCACCACGATTGATCGCCACGTGGACAGAGGCATGCAAAAAAATCGACTTGCCTCTATTTTCTTTTTACCTTGTGGCTGCCTCACAAAGATTTGTCTTATTTCCGCTTTCCATTCCCATCCTATTGACTGGCCCCTCATCCACTGGAGGCCAGGGGCGGCCGTGGAGGCGCTGGCTATGGGGCCAGCCCCCGAGGCGGCCGGTGGGGGGCCAGTGGAGCCGCTGGGCCCAGGAGAACGGAGAGGAAACGCCATGAGTGCCAGGAAAAAAAGAAATTAGGGAGAGGCAGCATCGATTTCATCCGTGTTCATCTGTCCAAAGTTCAAAAAAATAGGGCAAATGGATGACATTGAGTCGAAAATCATAAAAATTAAGGGCCAAAGTGGCGCTTTGATAGCTCGTGGCCTAATTTGATTTTTTCACATAGTTGAGGGGTCAAACGGCTATTTTGCCTTTTTATTAAGCACACCGATTTTTAGGTGCTTTAATTTTTTTTACATTTTTTCTACCAAATTATCAACAGCATGATTATTAGCAAACAACTATAAAATGTAAGCCACATGTAGAAAATGGAAAACAAGAAAAAAACTCAGTATCCTCTAGGGCTCAGTCTATTATACAATAATATTGCTTTTATCACCTTTGTGATAACCTCAAAATAATGACACAATACAAGTATTCATGACCCATCCACTACTACACAAACAACAACAAAAGCTCCATAAGGACAGCTGGTGACCATCTGTAGTGGCAGTTTCTCTAGCTGCGCTCTATCCAAGCACATCTACAAATCAACGACAGGTGACTTCCAAGCCGGCTGAGAATTTGTAGGAGCGGCTGAAAATGACCATTCCCACAAATTCGTTTTCTTTACAAATCATAAATTTAGGCCAAAAGTAGCAGTTTTTTATGCATATGAAGGGAGGCAGGATCTAGAGCCGCCCTTTGTAGAAATGGCTGGTAATACCAACAAATCTTACAAAATCAAGCTAGTTTTGGAAATCCTTTCTCAGATTATTAGTAGTGATCGAAGGTTATATATGTGGCCTTCATGTTGGGAAGCCCCTATGCATTATCACTCTGTCACTTTGAGTTACTGGCCAGTGACGCAGCTCTAGCGCTACTCAGAATAGGAGCGATGGGCTTTTAGTAATTCTACCATGGCCCATCACTACTTTTCATATTGTCGTAGTGACGGTCCTCATATGGGTCATTCCAGTTGCTCAAAAAATATGGGTCATTCCATTATTGTCAAGCCCTCAAGTTTTTAGCAGCTATTAGAGACGCTCTTATTTCCACCCGTCAAATTCAGCATAGCCAATTATTTGTCCTAGACTTGGTTTTTTACATTTTCCTCTCACCTATAGATATATATACCAAATGTAATTATGTGAATTTTGAAATCACATGATTATAACATATAATTAA
>JADLZL010000468.1:0-10451 GCA_015844335.1 Chrysopogon serrulatus | reverse complement strand
CCCCGAGCCCACATTGCTGGGACTTCAAGCAAACGCTAACTTTCCGCTCGTCCAAGCCTCCTTTGCCAAGGCCTCGGACGAGTTCACACATTCCCGTCTCGCCACTCCCAAAGTAGAGGCCTCGAGCGGGCGTCACCCTTTCCGACTGCGCCCGCCTCTCGGCCCAGAGGCCTCGGGCGGCGTCCTTCCGTCCCAGGCCGAGCCCTCCTGGCGAGGTCTCGGGACAATCACTGCTACTCCGCCTCGCCCGAAGCCTCCTGCAGAGGCCTCGGACGAGTTCCCGTCCGTCCCCGGCCAGCCCCCAGCGCTAAGGCCTCGGGCGCCGACGCAGCGCCGCATCACAGTCAAAAAGATTGACCAACGACTTGGCGATATATCTACCGCCCCGCCTTCCCACGGTGGCCCAGGTAGCGCTAGCCCTAGCGTGGATAGGCCGGGTCAGTCACCACTCTGCACCTCTGCGCCGCTCTCACGATTACGCAATCCACTACGGTTGGCGGCCATGCACACTGCCGTAGAGGCGTCACATGATACTAACCCATGCTGGGTCCCATCACGCAGGAGTCAAATACAGACACGCCCGCATCCGGGCGGGGACACGGCGCCACCCATGCAGCGGCAGGGTCTTCGGTGCCCGACCCCGCTGTGCACCCGAGGCTTCAGGCAGGCGGAGGCAGCCACATGGCCACATATATCTCGGTCGGCCACGCCGTATCGACTACTTGATACGCGGCCCTCGGGGGCCGAACCGTGAGGTAGTGAGTCAAAGCTTCTGACAGGCCGATTGTGCAGGCACGCTCATCATGATGCCACGCCGACCCCTGCCCGGGGCGGGGCGTCCCCCCGCCGCCAAGAGCGAGGCCGACTCCGCAGGCGGCGCCCGCCATCGGCTTGTGCAGCGCCCGTGCAAGACAAAACCACCCGGCCTCACCCAGGGCCTCGGCACAAAGGAGACCCCCAAGGCCTCGGCGGGGATGAGGCGGCGCCCACCACCGTCTTTCCTATTCAAACATTTGTCTTTGTAAAGCCCGTCCCTCCCCCCTTCCCGGCTATAAAAGGGGGGGACGGGGTCCTTCCGAAGCAGTGAATCCAACCAAGCAAGTCAAGCAACCTCCTTGGCAAACACACACACACACACTCATCTCACCACGAGACTTGGGGCGAGTTCCCTCTCTCCACCTTTGTACACCCTACCTACGGGCACCTTGGTGCGAGGATAAAACAAGTCCTTCTTGTGTCCTTCTTGCACACCATCCGGGGTTGGGAGCACGCCGCGTAAATTCACTCGTTGGTACTAGGACCACTAGTTTTAGCACCGGCGGTTAGGCGCGCCGGTAGGGGCTTGTGTGTGCTTTTTAAACTCCTTCTCGCCAAAACTGCGGAATGGCTAGCAACGACATTTCGGGGCGGATTCCCAGCCCTAACTCCACTCCCTCCGGCCCATTGGGCAGGGGACCTGATCCGGTTTGGTGAGCTCGAGTTAGTGTCAGCTGGGTCGATCACGACATGGAACTTCTCCGGCGGAGTCCGGGGACCTCGACCGAACTCCGGTGGACCCCGTGCCCGGCCCATCGCGGGGAGGCGCCGTGGCACACGTTCCCGCCGGCCGCGACGGACGCGCCTGACGCCGCCCCGATGCGGAGGAGGACCTTGCGGCGTTGTGGGCTGGGCGGCGCCCGCCCCGTCGCCACCACGCCCGGCCATTTGGCACAGTCAACGCTATTTGCCACGTCGCGCGGCGTATGTCTCCACCGTCATGGGAGCCGGAGAAGGCGTCCACGCCGTCGGCGGCGCTCCACGGAGCACCTCGGCAGCGGACATCCCGATGGATCCATCCACGCCCTACGAGGAGTACGGTTTAGGCGGGAGGAGCAGCGGCGCCACTACAGCGGCGCTACATCCACCCGTCCGGCGCTACCTCGAGGGACACGGAGCCGGGGTTCCTTCCGAGCATGCCTCGCTTTCGGCTACCCGGCCGACTCCCGGGCGACATGCACGATCCGACCCGTGAATGCTTTCCGTGGAGATCGGTGAACTTCGGCGTGGCGGCAGCGGCACAGCGGCAGCGGCGACGGGGCCGTGATCGAACCCGCCCCGCGAGGCGACTCCGGCCGCGACCAAAGGACTTCAATCGGGCGGGCGCGCGAGCGAGAGCAAAGTCCGCCGTCGTCATCGAAGGGCGACCTCTACAAGCAAAGCCCCTCGGGAGTCCTGCGGCGATGCGTCACGCGGTCGAGGATGGCCTTGCCACAGTCCCGCCAAAATCCGCAGCCGGGGTGTGGCCACCACGCCGCTCCCCTCCCTCGTCGGCCCGGCGCTTCCGGCCCGAGGGATTCTCTCGCAGCCAACCCCGGTTATTTGCCACGCACCGGGTAGTGCGCACCTGCGAGGGTGCCGATACTACGGCTCGTCGAGGCAGCACCCTCCGGCTCGGGCACTCCAGACCATCCCGATCACATGGCCCTTCGCCGTGTGGGGTTTGAACTTGGTAGGACCTCTCAAGAAGGCGCCCCGAGGCTTCACCCATTTGCTTGTTGCCATCGACAAGTTCTCCAAGTGGATCGGGCGCGCCCGTCACCAACATTCGATCCGGCGGGCGGTGCTCTTCTTCACCGACATCGTCCACCGCTTTGGAGTCCCGAACTCTATCATCACCGACCACGGCACCCGGTTCACGGGGCGAAGTTTAGAAACTTGCGACAAGCACCCGGATACGCATTATGCGGTCACCGATCGGCGCACCCGCAACGAGCGAGGCGGGTGGAGCAGACCCAACGGGATGATCTTGCAAGGACTCAAGCCTCGGATCTTCAACAAGCTCGACAAGTTCGGCAAAAGGTGGCTCGAAGAGCTCCCCTCGGTCCTCTGGGAGCCTCGGGGCGACAACGAGCCGAGCCACGGGTTCACGCCTTTCTTCACGGTATCTGACTCAGAGGCCGTCCTTCCCAATCGACTTGGAATTTGGCTCTCAAGGCTCAAGTCCTATGAGGAGTGGCGCAACCGGTTGACTTCGGGAGAACTTCATTGGATATGCTTGACGAGGCCGAGGGGCGCCCCTCCTACACTCGGCAAGATACCAGCCCCTCCCTCCGACGCCACCACGGCCGGGGGTCGAGCCGAGAGACCTCAAGGAAGGCGTCTGGTGCTCCGTCTCCGCCAAGACAACGAGGGGGCGCCACAAGCTCACGCCGCCTTGGGAAGGACCCTTCATCATCGTCGAAGTCCTCAAGCCGAGACGCGTTACAAGCTCGCCAATGAGGACGGAGAAGTCCTCAACAACGCTTGGAACATTCAACGGCGGACGTCGCTTCTACCCTTAAGTTTCCAAGTTCTTACTTATAGTTGTACTCCATGTTTCTCAAAAGAAGAATGGAAAACACTTTTACAATTTTCTGCAAATAAGAAACATGTCCGAGGCCCCTCGGGGGCTGAGGACCTCAACTACACTTACACCGCCTCGAGGCACTGGCGAGACTCGGCTTTGACCCATCAAAGCCGAGCCTCCCTCGGGGGGCTAGGCAGGGGGGGGACTCCCTCTGAAAAGCACTCTGCAAACCACGTTACCTTTTTGTTTATCGATTTTCGAACACTTTCGTCTTTGAAGATCGAGCGTTTAGAAAGGCGTCTTCAAAACCTAAGGTCGGATGAGCCACGAAGTCACTTACGCCCATGCGCTACGATACTCCTACTCACCGGCTAAGGGCGAAGAAGCTTCATGCTTTTGGGGGGATCGCTCCAAACGTCGAGAACCGGCAAAGCTACAAGGCCTCCCACGCCCCGGCTCTCGGGCCTTTACTTACCACCCACGACTAAGGAACGAACCTCTAAACTCAATGTCCCCATAAACGGCCCTAATCTAAACACGATCACGAGATTCAAAGGCACGAAAAATAGGCAAAAACGAGAAAACAAATCATAAGGCCTCGGCCAGACCCCACGGTACTTGTCAACCCAGACGAAACAACAAAAACTAATCAAGTTTTTTTACATGGGCACGCTTCGGCCCAACATGCAGAACTTCAGGGGGCGTCAGGCCCCCCTCCTCCCACAGTGGCGGCATCCATGGCGTCGGTGGCGTCGGCTCCTTCCGGCCGGTGTTAGGGGGATCGCCGTGCAGGAAGTGCAGGCCAAGCGCGATCATGGCCCCTTGACCAGGCAGGCGGCTCGTCGAACACCTCCCTCTCGCGACCCTCCTCGTCCTCGGCGACGGCGAGCCCCTCGGAAACTTTGGGGAGGTCGAGGTCGTAGTGGGAGAGGGTCATCGCCAAGGTGTGCGACACGTCCGGTCCAGCCGGGCGAAGAGGCGGCGTGGGCCAGCGCTTCCACCCCGTCTGGGCAACGCCTCCCGAGGCGGCCCGGTGGGCTGCTGCCCGGGCTCGCCGGCCTCGACCATTTGTGCAAGCGGCTCCGACCTTCTCCTTGGGGGCCTCGAGCTCGCCTGGCGAGGAGTAGGCCGTCTGCCTTTGCGAGGTCCGCCCGTTTGCTCCGACGACTTCCTCCTTAGCTCGCATCCGCCCGGGGAGTCAGCCTTGGAGCTGGAATGCAAAGATGCACGCCCCAAAAAGCGACAAAGACTTACCTTCCGTCCGCACCACCTCCTCCTCCCGGTAGCGCCTTGAGGCTGGATGGCCTCATTCGGCGCTTGCCCAAGCTCGGCCCGCACCATGGTGGCGTCGTCGACAAAAAGGCGGTGATCAATGTCCATATTCACCGGGTTCTCTGTCAAGGTCCCGATGGTGCCGAGGCCTCGGCATCTGCGCCGTCCTCATCGCCTCCTTCTCGGCGCGGAGCTTGTCGAGCTCCTCGTTCCGGCGGCCCGGCTCGGTCTTGCGGTAGGTTTGCCTCACTAATCGTTGGAGATGGAGTGCCTCGTCGGCCGGACTGAACAGGGAAACTTCGATTTCTCGGGGCGCCATCGCCGAGTCCTACAACGATCGGGGCCAACGGATTAGCCGCCTTTGGGCGCTCTCATGCCAAAAGGTAAGGCTTCGACCACAAATGTTTGTATTACCTTCAAGCAGTCGGGGAGGTCCACTGGAGAAGATCGGCGAGAAGCAACCAAGGGTTTTTGGCCGACTTCATGTACTTATCCGCTTTACTCCCCCCAGGGTCGACTCAAAGCGTCGTCCAGCCCGTAGGCGGCGGTCCTCAGGGTCCGGCGGTCGGACCCGGACAATACCGGCAGCACGCTCTGGCTGGAGGACCCCTCGGCGCCCATGATCGGCGACCCCCCATACGGTTTCCTTTGAGGAGATAGCATCGCGGCGACCACCTCTTTCCCCCAGCGAGGCGGTCTCCCCCGAGGAGGGGATCTCCACCACCTCTGCGTCGGCGCGGCTTAGAAGGCGGAGCAGGCGCTTCGCTCCTCCATGACCACGTCGCCCGGTGGCCATCGGCGCGGGCGCCGTCCACGGCTTCCGCGGCAGGCGCCCGTCCACGACCTCCACAGCGCCCGCCAAAACCTCCGCGCCGAGGCGCTTGCGCCCCCTCCGTCGCCCAGGCGGAGGGTGGCTCCCACAGCCGAGGCGCCTCGTCACCGCTTCCTCGGTCGCGCCGGCACCCCACCACCCAAAGTGGCGCCGCTCGCCGTGCCCGGCACAGCCTCCCCAGCTAGCAGCCGAGGAAAGCGGGGCGGGCCAGGGGCCATCTTGCGCTTTTTGCTTTGGTAGCAAAAGAGTGAGTCTTCAAAAAAAAAGAAGAAAAGAATGAAGAGCGGAAGACTAAAAGGACAAACACCTACACGGCGACCGCATTTGTGAAGCGATCGGCTCACTTTGGGCCGTGCTCGCTGGGGCTCGGACTTGAGGTGTCCTCGGCCCGCACTCGACTCGGGTCGCAGCACAGATCTGCCCTCCCGCACCCACCGCCTCCTCGGCCAGGCCACCCTCGTGACCCTCCTCGCCACCTCAAGCCGCTCCTGGGCGGGTCCACCCCCCCGGGCCGGCCGGCCGGCGGGGGCGACTTCGAGGAGGCCTCGTCCCCCCCCCGGGAAGTCACGTCTCCGGCCGCCCCGGCCGTTGCCTCGGTGGAGTGAAGGGCGGGCGGCGTCGCCCGGCGGCCATGGCGACCACCCTCCCTCTTCACGGGAGGCGTGCGGCCACAGGCTCAACACGCACCTCGGCCACGAGAAGGCGCCGAGGCCGAGGCCGAGCCCGAGGCACAACGTCTTTGGACTTCTCTCTTACTTTGCCTGCGGGCGCATCACCGAGGCCGAGGCGGGGCCGGCGACTCCTTCGGCCTCTCACTCTCCATGAATCCGGGAAGTCGTAATCCTCCCCCCTCGTCATCCTCATCATCGTCATCATCGGCGCCCGGTGGTATCGGAGGGTGTCGGCTCTCGAGGAGTCCCTCTTCCTCTGCCCGGCGCCCGCAACTTGTCGAGGCGTATTTGCTCGCTTCTACGGACATTCTGTCCGACTTCTTCTTCTTCTTCTCCCTACGCTTCTCAGCGTGGGCCTTGTTCGCCTTTTTTTTCTCATGCGGAGATGGGAGGCTTGGACGCCCGCGGCTTCGGCCAACCCCGCGCAAAGAACAAGGTGAGGATGAAGGGGAGGATCTGAACATTAGCAGTGCGAACACGACCACGGGAAACTTACCACGGAGATGGCATCCCGGGTGGGGGCGCATCGCAACCTTGTAGAGGTTGGAGGCGTCTGTCACCGTTGCCGCCTTCTTGGTCCGTCGGCGATCTCGTTGTGATCGAGGTCGATGGGCGACATCCTCGCCCGGCCCGGTGGGCTGCCCTCCTTCATGTCGAGCGAGGCGGGGCCCGCTGTCCATGAGGGGCAAGACACGCCCGTCTCGTGGAAGCGGCGATGGCGACCGGCGCATCCAACCCCTTGAGGGTCGGCGTCTTCAAGGCTCGGAACACCTTCTTCGGCGGGGTGACCTTCTCTGGATAATCTCCTCCTTCCACCGGCTGCGGGCTCGCGCCGAACACCTTCCGGTGTAGGCGGGCGGATGGCGAGTCGTTCGGGAGGTAGAACCACTTGGCGCGCCGGCCAGCGGTTGGAGGAGGTGAGCTTGGCCGGGATATCACGAATCCCGGTTGCGGCCCGCAACTGCAGGTGTGCGCTGCCGGCGCGGACGGACGTCCTCTTCCCCTTCTCGGCGCCTTTGAGGTAGGGGCGCCCTCGAAGAAGTAGAGCCGGAGGTCCCGGTGGACCTCGACCCAGAAAGCCCTCACCGCAGTATGACGAACACGCCCAGTGCGTGATGGAGTTAGGGGTTGAGGTTACGCAGCTCGAGGGCCGTAGTACTCGAGGATGGCCCTCAGAGAATCGACCCACGGCATCCCGAACCCGTTCTCATGGAACGCCCGTGAAGCTCACGGCGTACCGGGAGGCGGGTTTGGAGACAGTGGTCGGCAGCGCGAACAATCCACTCCGGCGAGGTGTTGTCGGCGGCCAGGGCGGGCCCCTTCCCCATGGCGCCACGAGCCCCGGCGGCGTCACGGGCTCGTCTCCCCACTCCTCACGCCGGCGATCTCGGGTCTCGGCGTCATGGCGGCTGGGCTGGGCGGGTGAAGGTGATTATCTCTCTCTCCTCGCTCCCTTTTTTTCTCGGCGGCGCTCGGCCGGATGGCGGCAAGCGGGGAAGAGGCAAGGGCCCCGGGCGTAGAGCGAGGGCGAAAAAAACAGGCGGCCGCCCACACGGTATTTATACCCAAAAAACCCCGGTCGGTTCACCTACCCGCATTTAATGCATGATCGCCCGGGATTTCCCACTCGAGTACGTCGCGCAACCCGGGCGCCGGCGCCGCGGCGGCCCACGGCCACACGGCCCGCGGCGCCTCACGCCTGATAAATTTTTTCTCCACATAAAATCCCGGCACACGGAACCGGGGGCTGGCGCGGCCTTGTGACTTTCGGTGGCAACGCGGCGCCGCACATCATCCCCCATGGGACCCGCAACCGCGGCGCCGCGGCAAGCTGCCACGGCGGGAGAAAGTGGGGGCCGCCACCGCTCGCCTTGGCGCGCCTCCACATCCCTGGCCACTGAAAAGCGCGCCCATGTCCCCAGCGGGGTATTCACACCAAGCGCTTCCTTCCCTTTTTGGAGCCGAAGCGGCTTGACATTCACGGTCCCGAGTACGAAAGGCGGCCCATCTCGGGGTTCGGCAGCTCCCTCGGGGCAGCGAGTCGAGAGGCGGCTCGGGCGGCCTCGCAACCATAGCCTGGCGAGCAAGCCGTCCTTGTAACATCAGGGGCCCGCCCGGCCGGCTGAGAAAGGGAGATCAGCGTGGGAGGCAGAGCCCTCGGGACCGGCCGGGCCAGGACCCGAACCCCGCCTCGGGGGACAGCACAATGCGGGCTCTTATGAAAGCAGCGCCTCGGGGCCCGGCCAACCCCCAGCGAGCGGGCAAGAGGCGTTTCACTTGGATCTCCGTTAACGACTCCACTAGGATCTAGTTGCGTGTGACACTTTCGTCGCAAACGAGGCGTGACAAAATCCACCCTCCTCCCTGCGGAAGGGATGCGCGAAGGCGTTCACGAAGTTAACGACCAAGTACCTCATGCGGCCCCCCCGCCCGAAGCGGGGCTCGGGCTACCCGAGCACGGCCCGGCGGGAGTAGGGAAGCGTCATCTAACCACAGCGTCATGCCCCGGACGAGCCGGCGGGCAGGGGGACTCGGCAAGCAGCAGCGAAACACTTTCGGCTGGAAACATGTGAGCCCTCGGGAGAAGCACCCACACTCCTCAGGAGGCCTCGGGGCTACCGGCCGGTGCGCTCACAGCAGCCCCCCACTTGGGGCTGATCTCGAGGTGAGGCGGGAACACCCTCATCAAGCACGTACAAGCCCTCGAAGGATCACTCCACGCCCCTCAGGGGCCTCGGGGGCTACACCCCGCCGTGCCTGCTTCGCGCGCCCGGCGTAAAGGAGCGCCCTAGAGCATCTAACGACTAGCCGGGGGAACTAGACAAAGAAGCACGACCTCGGCCTCTGAGCGAGTGCTTCCACTCCTTTCGAGGCTCGGGGGGGCTCTGTCGGGGACCAAAATAAGGGCCCTCCTAACAATTAGGTCCAAGAAATGCAAAACTAGGCCACCGCAGTAACAAAACCACGGCTGCCAAGGCCCGGCCCTTACACACTAACACCCCAGAGCCCACATTCTTTGGGACTTCAAGCAAACGCTAACTTTCCGCCCCGTCAAGCCTCCTTTGCCAAGGCCTCGGACGAGTTCACATTTCCGTCTCGCCGGAGCCTCCCCGTAGAGGCCTCGAGCAGGCGTCCCGCTCCGACTTCGCCCGAGCCTCTCGGCCCGAGAGGCCTCGGGGCTGGCGTCACCTTTCCGTCCCGGCCAAGGCCCTCCCTGGCGGGTCTCGGACGACACTAACTTTACTCCGCCTCGCCCGAAGCCTCCTGCTTGAGGCCTCGGGCGGAGTTCCGCTTCCCCGTCCGTAGAGGCCCCAGCGCTAAGGCCTCGGGCGGCGCAGCGCCCGCATCACTGGTCAAGGGTGACCAGCGACTTGACGTATATCTACCGCCCGCCTTCCCACGGTGGTATCGGTGGCCGCTGGCCTGGCTGATGGGGAGCCGTCCCGTCACCACTACGCACCTGCGCCCGGCGCTCACGATTACGCCAATCCCTACGGTGGCGGCATGCACGCCCTTTGTAGGGAAACGTCATGATGACTAACCCCCTTGCAGGTCCCATCACGGGAGTCAAATCACAGTTACGCGCATCCGAGGGCGGGCCACGGCGCCACCCTGTCTGGCGGGTCTTGGTGCCCGACAGCATGCACACCACTTCAGGCAAGGCGAACGGAGATATTTACTCTGACGTATCTCGTCGGCCACGCCGGTATCACGACGATGCGCGGACCCTCGGGGGGCGGACGAGGTGAGTCAAAGCCTGGCCAGACCCACGGTCTTTGGGCACGCTCATCATGATGCCGGCGCCGACCTGCTGCCGGGGGCGTCCCTCGCGCCAGAGCGAGCCGACTCGGCAGAGCGGGCGCCCGCCATCGGCAATCGCCCCGTGCAAAACCAGAACCGCCCGGCCTCACCGGGGCCTCGGCACAAGGAGAGGGAACCCCCCAAGGCCTCGGCGGGATGAGGCGGCGCCCACAACCCGTCTTTCCTATTCAAACATTGTCTTTGTAAAGCCCGTCCCTCCCCTTAGGCTATAAAGGGGGGGGGGGGTCCTTCGAAGGCAGTGAATCCAACCAAGCAAGTCAAGCAACCTCCTTGGCAAACACACACACACACACTCATCTCACACGAGACTTGGGGCAGTTCCCTCTCTCCACACCTGCATGCGCCCTCACCTCTGAGGCACCTTGGTGCGGGATAAAACAAGTCCTTCTTGTGTCCTTCTTTGCACACCATCCAGGGGTTGGAAGCATGCACGTAAATTCACTCGTTGGTACTAGGACCACTAGTTTTTAGCACCCGACACATTGCAATTGCATTGCATGGCGACGCCTGCCTGACTGACGAGATGCAT
>JADLZL010000467.1:0-10495 GCA_015844335.1 Chrysopogon serrulatus | reverse complement strand
CAACTTTCTAAATAAAAAAAAAAAAGGCATGAGAGGGGTAGTGTCAACTGTGGAATTTTCAAGATGCTGAACAAAAGTCAATTAAGACTTAAAGAATTTTCATGCATTTCTGCGAAACATACAGACACAGGGAAAAAAATATATCATACTTTCTGCAGGGCCATCCTTGCTGCATCATTTGTACAGCGCACAGTTTGACAATGGATTAGGTGTTTCTTGTTTCTTCAACCAGGGAAGAGTGCACTGTGTGCAAAACACATATAATCCTCATCCTGTTTTCTGTTGAACCATTTAAGAAATTCAGACAAACATGCTTTAGAAAATCAAGGTAATGCAGCACAAATACAGCATTGAGCAGGTCAAAGTAACTGATGAAGGCGTCAATAAAAGTATAAAACTGTGGTGAAAACCAATAATTAGTTAGCCACAATTTCTCATAATTGAATTGTTCATTTTGTTTTTGTTGCATATCTGAACAATGGATTACAAGATGAGTAGTGATCACCCAGTCTTTACTGTTAACATATGAACAAAGAAAGACAGGGTTCGTTTTCATACTTACCAGGAACCTAAAACCTAACTAGTATACTATCAATAGTCTTCAGTCGCTCCATTTCTTCTGAACTAGCAATTCCAGGATCCACATAACACAACTGACAACATGACATGCACACAAGATAATGTATTATATAAATGTATACAAATTCATGTAAGCCTTTTTAATTTCAAGTACTTTGGGACCATTTGATGTACCTGATACTGTGGCTTCCTGAGCGTGTGGACACCTCTCTTCACCAGACGCTGCCATCCTTTTTTGCTTCTTAGAGATCTTTCTAGATCTGCAGTTCTCTGTGGCATTAGGGGAAAACATTTGAATGGCGTACTGACATAGAAACAGCAAATCAAAAAAGTCTATTCTAGAAGTTCCAAAATGGACTGTGCATGAAAAATAAGGAACCAAAGCAAAGAAAATATAATCCACAATATGTTGACACATCAAAACAATGACTTGTTACAACGAATGAGGGCAGGTGATTTTGAAATCTAAGCTGCTGCTTTCTGAATCCATACCACAAGAGTCCATTCACATGAGAAGCAAGAGGACCTCGAGATTTTTTATAGGGTTAAACTTAAACATACATGCACACTGAATTAGACAACAGATATTCATTTTATGTTGGTGGCCCTCAAAGTGATTGTTCAGCAAAAAGCGTGAAGAATGAAAATACCAAATAGCACAATACTCGCTGAGCTTTGAAACCAACCAACTTACACCATAAGCTGAGCTTCAAATAGAATGTGAAACTAAATCACAACTAACTGGCAATTAAAGGGAAAATAGTTCACACCAATAAAATGAATGATAGCTGTAACTTACATGGCCAGGATCTAAAATCAAAAGGGTGTATTGTTCCTGAGATACACGATGACCCATTTTCTTTTGAATCCCAACTATTGTCCTTGAATGACCTTGATGTTGAAAATACAGTGGGCTGTGAATGGCGCCTCTTTAGTTAGTCAATAACCAAGTTATTTCTAGATACTGTAAGCATTTCAGATTATGGGATACATTTCTCAAAAGGGAGACAGAAGATCTTACGTTTTGTTGCTGACAATGACACGCTGTGTGGCTAATCTATCAGAGCACTCACTTGCAAAGTAGTTCCAAACCCAGTCAACAAGGGCCTGTTGGCCTCTCATACTTTCAGCATCCTCTCGACAAAGTTCAGATGATGATTTGTTAGAGTTATTCTTTATTAAGAACTTGTCCATAGGCCCTCGTACTTGACTCGCTGCACGTCTTCCGTTCTTACTTTGGAGGTCAGACGATTCTGTGCTATCAAAATCTACAATCCTTGCACGGAGGCCAAATGAGCGGAAGAGGGTAGCACATTCTGTAGTCCCTATCCACTTCTTGGCACCATAAACTTTGTTATGAAAGTGGCTGGAGCCAATCGTATCGAAATTTTTATCCCAAGCAATCTCAAGCCACCTCTGGAGTGAAGGGATGTCAGGAATGAATCCAGAACCACCAAATAATACTTCTCTAGCTTCTGGTCTTTGCTTCAATAGATGAGAGCTCAACATCTGAATATTTCTCCATCCACATCCCCATCCCTTATCTTCTGATGAAAGACTCTGATGATGGTCAATATAGCATGATATCATACTTGTCGAACCAACTTCTGACTCCAAGCAGCTCCTCAACAAGCTCATAATACCACCTTCCACTTCTTGAACTTTGCTTCGAATTTGTGTTCCGACCAAGCAAGAGATTTGTTCATCCAATAGCTCACTGTAATGGCACGAATATCCACTGTGACTCGATGAGGCCCCTAGAGTATTAGAGTCACTAGTGAACGATCCACTATAACGTTTTGGGTCATTCTGCAAAAAGGATCAGCTTAATTATAACCTTGCCAAAACAAGGAGTGCAAAACATCAAGTACCAAGGTGTTTCTGGACTAGTGGATCGCAAACTAGGACAATTAGAACAGTATTTCACTACTTGCTCAAGTTTAAGCATATCTCTGATGAAGGTTTTAACAGCAACAACACCAGGACTCCAGGAGGCAAGTATGTGCATCTTTCAAACAATACATGTGAACACTGTAAGGTTGCCCCTACCCCCACACAGAAATTGTACTCCAGAAATGAAATAATGATCCACATTAGAATTATTCTTACGAAACAGAGAAACTTGTGAGCAGAATATTTCAATGGTGTCTTTACTAGATTCAGCAAGTGCTATGCAGAGAAAACCTTTCAATTATTGAAAATAACCATAATCTACAGCTGCTATATTAAAACAATGTGAGAAAAAAAAGTCAAAGCGAGATTATTACCATGGTATCTGTACTTGATTCAGCAATTGCCATCTGATGTGCTAATTCCATGTCCCTTTGGAGTTGATCATCATCGAAGTGGCTATTGGCGTGCCTACAAATGATTGTGGCAAACATTGCATAAGATAGGGGTAGGTTGTGCATAATGCCAAGGGAGGGAAAGAAGGGAGGAGATGCTCAATTGCAGAAGCATGGAGAAGAATCCACCATTACCATTCCAGCTCAACCGTAAGAACTTGTATATTGCAGATGGGACAGGATGAGATCGTCTCCATAGGAATACTCCTACAGTTGGGGAAAGAAAACAATGGCAACAAAAAAAAAAGGGTAAGAACCAAATAATAATAACATCACATATGGTGTTACTGTAACCCTTTAGCCAGTAGGGGTATCAGGATCTATCTCGTACAGAACAAATATATATTAGTTATGCCATGCGCATCAAAAGGGAACGGAAACTGTCAAGTTGTACTATCAGTATTATATATAATGTGCTGATGGACGGGGAACATTGGACCGGACCCAAAAAAAACATCTGAGATACGTGCATTGCAGAGAGGTTAACTGGCAACGGTATTGTTAGTTTCCATTCTAGTTTGTTGTTGCAGTAGTACTGAAGATCTCATAAACTCATAGTTGACAATGAATGTTGAACTAATAGTGAGCAATCAGTGTCATCTAGACACTAGACTAGAGTGCCAAATACACCACCAAGGTGGATCATGGCATGAGCCAGAACAGGGGAGAACATGGGTGAGACACTAGTAGAATAGAAATAAAAATATGTTTGGAGTAAGAAGAGTGATGTTTCGGTAGCTGTTGAAACATAGTTTGTATTTCTCATAATAACTAGATTACATATGCTTCAATTAGTAGCAGATATGCCTAGCAGCAGGTCAGATGTCTCTATTTGAAGCTTGATGTAGTAGCAAAGCAATATCCGTTGCCTTATAATATATTATTATAATGGTGATTACGTTTTCGTCGATCACAAGCAGCAGGCATGAATTTGCAAAGAAGACTGTAGAAAAGAAGATACGCCACGCGGATTGATTAGATTAGATAGGATTTGAGGAGAGTCGATAGAGAAAGACGCATACCCAGTACAATACAAGCGCCAACTGGTGCTATCAGGGGGGTGGGGGACGGAGAGGGAGAGGTTCCTTCCCCAACTCCAACGCGGGCGAGTCCGGATCGAGGCGGCCTCCAGGGGCAGAGCAGAGGCAACGAAGCGACGTGGAAAAAGTTAATCGGAGAGGTGGGGGCAGGCTGTTCCTGGAGGTACGAAACGGAGCGCCGGACGGCGACCCGCCGGCGGCGGCGAGATTGAAACTGGAGGAGCGGGCGTTTTGCGTGCTCTGCAGCGGTGGGAGTCTGGGCGAGGAAGCCAGCCAACAGGGTGGGGCGCGAGGAAGCCGGCCTACGGACTACAAGACGAGAGCAGCGGTGTTTGTTGATGGGCCAGGACATTGGGCTCACGAGCTGAGTCGTATGGGCCGGAGTCCAAGTTCGAAGGTTCGACTGTGGCCCACCCAGACCTTATTTATTATGCAGCTAGAGATGAGCAGTAGTTCTAAAAAAAAAAAAAAACTAGTACAGATAAGCAGTACACATACGGCTAATATTTCCCTCTCAAAAAAAAAAGCATACGGCTAATATAATTTATGAAAACAGTTCACTTCGCTACAAAGAAAATGCCGAGAGCAAGCTATCTACACAAGGCTGCGCTTGTCATTCATTCCTTTCATACCTACTGTACCGTGCTACATTCTACTGTCCTACGTGTTGGATTTTCAGTTCAGACCTTGTTCAGATCGAAAGTTTCTGTAATCTGAGCAACTGTAGTATTTTTGTTTGTATTTGACAAATATTGTCCAATCGTGGCCCAACTAGGCTCAAAAGATTAGTCTCGTGATTTACAATAAAACTGTGTAATTAGTTAATTTTTTTACTAACATTTAATGTTCCATACATACGGGTAGAAATTGATGTGATGGAGAGAGTAGAAAAACTTACAACTTGCAGAGGAGTTAAATAAGGCTTAGTTGAGTTCCCTGCTGCGTGCGAAAGCCAACAGCATTTAATTTGTATTGTAGCTACAGATGTATCTCGATCAGTGGATTGGATAGGTAGCTGCTACACTACACTACACCACCGCCACACTAGAGACTCTGTAGAAGAAGAAGAATACACTAGAGATCTCGCTAGTCAGTGTGTTTTCAGCATTCTCTGTCTCTTGTCTCTGTAGAATAGAATATAATTCACACTTCCTCCATCCAAAAAAAAAAACAATTATAGAATTTTTAGAAATGATGTTTGACAATCCGTGTTATTTAAAAGTTTTGTATACATTATAACGTAAATAAATTATTATTGAAGTATTTTTAATAATAAAATAAGTTATAACAATATATATGATATTTATAAAAACAATTAAATAAAATAAATTGGTCAATGTTTGGAATTCCTGCTATTATAGTTTCGTTTTTTACGGAGGGAGTACTAGCTATTTATCCTCAATAGATTGAGAGACTGTTGACTGTTGAAGGCAGCTGGTGCCAGCTACCGCACCCTTTTGCGCGACTGCTGCGTGCATTTCAATACTCTTCGGCATGGTAGATGCCCGCTACCGCTATTTTATTTTCTTTATGCGCATAATTTGGATGTACATAATCCACACACTTCACACTCACAACATACGTACACACACGCGTGCATTCATACATACAAAGAGGAAATTAATTGGGCCAAAGACTCTCTGCCCTACAGTGCACGGAAAATGCACGGTACCACCGACCGCGCACACTATGTCCATGTACCTACCAATACGCTATTTAGTACCATAGGACGCACGCCATCACAACCAGTCCAGTGACCTTCACGGCAATCCCTTTAAGCTCAACAAAATTTAGTAAGATTTCTGTGGCAGAACCTTCTAAATTATATGGCCCACAAGCACCTGACATTATCTCTAAGACCTCTGTCAGCTATGCTTGCGTACCACATAACTTAAAAGGCTCTGTCGGGTGAAACCCCGATGACACCACGATTCTCCAAGATCGACTTCTTACAAGATATTGTAGTATTACAATCATTTTTATTCAAATACAACAGAGTAGCGGAAGATTTACAAAAGGTATGACAACACTTGATCAGAGTTTAAGTAAACAAAACTTATTAAATTTGCGGAAGTAAGAAAGAACTATAGAGCACCTGCAAGAGAACATCTCAGACGGGAGATAAGCGATCATGCCAAGCCCACTGGTATGATCAGGATCAGCATCACTAGTCAACACTTGCAACAGGGGTTTAACAAACCCTGAGTACAAAAAGTACTCCGCAAGACTTACCCGACTAAAAATTGGGGAGAAGACTCAGGAATGCTGGCTAATAGGAATCAAGGTGAGGCTTTAGCAAGATCAAAAGACACCTTTTACGAAGAGACTAAGCCAGTCCTTACTATAACAACCACTTGTCAAACATGTAACGAATTCAAAACTTTTCAGTCTCACAACTTCCATCATTACTACGATGCTGACGCTTGGTCAAGTCTCCCATATCGTGGAGCAACGACGATTCGAATCGCTTAATATACCCAGCTGGGGCTTCCTAGCCACACGATGTATGCAAGACCGAACATCTTACATACATCAACTCGACGCTTGGATTTCTCCAGTAACCAGAACGGGTCCTAGCCGTGAGAGTACAGTACACCACCTCCCTACGCAGTCAGTACGTCGACGGTGCGCTCGTAGTGTGGGTACACGCTACTTTCCGTTCCCCGTTCTCGTCATGGATAGTCCAAGTGGAGCTTACCGTCATTAGCATGCGACTAGTACTATCCAATAACCTTCTTGACCACAGGATCACCACAACGGACGGTCCTTGACCGACTCACAAGTGGACGACACTACATCAGGGCATTAGCCCATCCTGGTGCAAGTCACTCCACCCGGTCTCGATTTATTCATCATCATGCTCTTGTTGTGTACCCTTGACCCCATCGGAACAAGGATAAACAACAAGCAACATCAGGTTTTTATAACTTTCTTTCAGAGGATATTGTTATCACACTTTTAAAAACAGTTTATCAAAACCCTATACTAATAGCAAGGCTAAGCGTATACTAAGCATTTCGAAATCAAAACAGGTATCCAGGGTAATATATCAAGGTACGGTAAATGCATCAAAGTAGGATATCACACAACTCCTAACACCTAATGCATCATATCTGGAACATAAAATATAAAGCTTTTCGAAATCCAAGGAAATGTCTAAATGCATCCGGGGCTTGCCTGCGTTGCAGAGGAGGTTAGGATCCTCAGTAGGATCACACAAGTCAGATGGCACTAACACCTTGGGGGCATCTTTTTCTGGAAACACCTTCTTCGAAGCTTGATCAGCGGAAACCTTCTCTCACGTACGCTACACGCATATGAAATGATGCATGTTTAAGTATGACGAAATGCATGACATGATGCATGATGCAAGGCAACATGGATGAAACAACTTAATTTCACATCATCTTGAGTACAACTTTCTTTCACGGTATAGTTGTATCAAGGGATCACAGGTAGCAATTACGACGACATTGGATAACACAACATAATTAACATAAAAGAATTACCAAAGGTCATTAAGGTTAATGACCTAGGGTCATCACTCAATCCCAAAGTCAATCAAACCTATGGTGATTAAAGTTAATTACTAATTCATTAACCATTTTTACAGTTGTTGAAAGCCACTAATTAAACCTACTAATTAATTAACTACTACTGCACATGTGATGATGACTACAACTAATATTACACAACCAAGCCATGGATCATTAAGGTGAATAATGGTCCATGGTCTTCAAACAATATCAAAAACAATCAAACCTAAATAAATCCTATCTTTGCTACTTAAGTACTTTAATTATTTATTAAGCATATGTGAGCAACACTATATATAAACCATGCATGATCATGCCTTGAACCAGGGAGGGTTGCTGATCCAGGGTCTTCAAACAATACCACAATTCACCCCACAATTTAATTAGAATACTAATTAACTAATAGTTATTTTATTAATCATTTTTGGTGGTCATTAAACAAGGTGGAAATTAGTTATTAAAACAAACTTGCTCAACACAGTACCAAAATTTTAGTGGAGGTCATTTTTCACATGAAAAGCTTAACCCTAAAGTTTTATGATTTTTGGTTGAATATATTGCTCTACAAAAATCAAACACTAAGCATTTCTTAATTAAAGCATGCAATTATTAAACATGACAAAAGTACTTTACATGCTGCAAACCTATTTTTATATGAAACTACACATCATGAGGATCACAAATATATTTTTATCACATTTTTATCTGCCCAAATAATTAAATTATGAAATTATGAAACTTAGGAAATAAAATTCATTTTGAAAAAGATAAAGGAAAAACCCTTCCCCCACAGGGCCTGCAGGCGGCCCGAATGGCCCAACTCGGCCCACTCGGGCGGCCCCGCTGCTCCTCTTCTTCCTCTCTCTCTGCCGACATCCGGCCCCCACCCGCCGTCTCCCATTCCCTCTCCTTCCCTCCTCCGTTCAAAATCGAGAGGGCGACGGCGCCCGGCCGGCGTCGCGCGACGGCGACGTTGTTCCGGATGGGCGGGATGTGCACCACTGGAACCACCTAGACGAGGCAAACATGATGATGGGCTTGGTTGGGCCGAATTGACGACCGGAATGGACGCAAAGGGCGCCATGGCGGCTTGGTGGCGCGGCGGCGGCGGCGGCGCGACAGCGGGGAGCCGCTAAGGACCCGAATTGACGGCGGTACTGGTTCGGGAGGATGGAGTAAGCTCATCGTGGCTTGCTGCTTGTGTAGATTGAGGCGGAGGCGGCGTAGGAAGGACTAGCCGCGGCAGAGGCGAGCTTCGGCGGGCGCGTGGTTTCGGCGCCGCCCGCTTGCTTGAGCGTCGGGCTGGGAAACGGATGAGTCGAGCACACCTCGGAGGATCAAGGCGGCGGGACGGGTGCTAGGGTGGCTTGCGACGCGTCGTAACTCTCGTCCGCGTGCAAGATGGATGCGGCGGCGTTCCGGACGCCAAATAAGAAGAAAAGCCGCGCCGCTGCATCTCGGCAAGGATAGGAGGCGATGAGGGGCTCAAGCGGTGGCTTGGGAGATAATGGAGCTGCCTGCGAGTTGTTGCAGTGGATGGTGGAGGGGTGCGCGGCAATTTCGCCGTCGAGCGGAGGCGATCGGCGCCGGAAGCGAGGAGCAAAGATGGACACCTGGCGGCGTGCTTGGGCTTTTAAAGGGCAGAACACGTCGGCGAGCTAGCCCGCTGACTTCGTGACAATGCCTAGGTGGTCGGCTGAGCGCAAACGCCGGGGAAGGCGCTGGGGCGGCTGCCACGACGCCGGCGATGGCATGGGCAGAAGAGAAAAAAAACTTCCCCCCCTCGGGTTACTGTAGCAGAGCATCACCCTTTTCTCCCTTTTCAAATTACTTTCAAATTCATGTAACAACTCGAAAAAAATTTCCAAAATAGAAGTTGTGCAAAATAATGAGCTCTACAACTTTTTATTAAATAGGTTTTATCAAATTTCAAATATTTTTGAAACTGCAATTTGAATTTGAAAAAGGGTTTAAATCCTAATTTTTAAGATTTCAAAATTACTTTCAAATTTTGAATAAAAGATGAAAATCTCTAAAAAGAAAAGTTGTTCCATTTTTCAAGATCTTCAACTTTTATTAAAAAAGTTTTGCATGAAACTAAATAATTTTTGAATTGGAGTTTAAAAATCAAAAAAGGGGTTAAATCTTTATTTGACAAACTTTTGAAATTACTTTTTGATTTTATTCAAAAACTTGAAAAACTTTATTTACCAAACTTGTAGAGCTCAAAGAGATACACAATCTATATTTTTGAAGTTTTCCCAAATTTTGAATATTTTGAGATGAAATTGAAAAGGGGGCGTTTCACTTTGAATTTCAAGCTTTTTGAAAAGGATTTTTAAATTGAATCTTTGGGCAATTAACTAGAGGTGTTGTGGTACTTTTCAAGCCCAACCAATGACATACTTTCAAAGTACAAAGTTCATACTTTCAAATGGTGCCAAAGTTTGGCAACTTTTATTTGCAAAATTAATTATGGTTAGCTCCTCAAAAGTGAACTTGAAATACAAATTCCAACACCTAGGGTTAGGGTTTGGGATTCAGATTCCGAATTCAAATTTGATTCTTTCTTTTACAGGATGTTAAACATAGTTAGCCAAACACTTAATTACTCCAAGGTTGCTTTTAGTTTAATCACTTTTATAAACTTGATAAAGCATGTAAGTGAAATTTAATTGCTTTTCCACACTATTCTAATTGGCATGCATAGCAAGCTATACTAGTGAGCATCAATCATGATCAGCATCTCAAAACACGCTTAACATACAAGACGAAACATCACTTGTGCAAGGATCATTAACACCATGACATGCTCTAATGCACTTGATGCTTGGTGATTAATGAATTAATAAACATGATGCTTAATGCATAAAATGATGACATGGTGGGGTTTAGGTTAACGTAACACCGGGGGTGTTACAATTTGAATCCTAAACCTCAAGTCCTAACCTTGCATCCTAATCTTGTTTGCGTTAAGAAAGAAGGCCATGGCAAA